>SZYD01001451.1:0-117184 GCA_009363875.1 Mikania micrantha
CCATTTTGAGCAGGAGTTCTAGGAGCACTATATTGTCTAAGGATTCCTTTAGAAATACAGAATTTATCAAGAACTTGATTTTTGAATTATGTGCCATTGTCACTCCTTATCATTTTAACAGAGACTGAATTGTCTTTCAAGATGAGTGACAGAGCAATTATTTTATCAGAAGTCTCATCTTTGCTGAAAAGGAAGAAGGTCCAGCCAAAATCTTGAGTAATCATCCACAACAACTACACAATATTTTTTTTCTTGCCAACTAGCTACCTCACTGGACCAAACAGATCCACATGAAGCAAATTAAGACAGTTAGTTGTTTTGGATTCCTCAATAGACTTATGTGAGTTTTATGTTGCTTTCCCCCTTTAGCAAGATTCACATTGACCTTCAAAATGAAATTCTTTAGAAGGCAATCCTCTTACTAGAGAAAGGGTTGAAAGCTTGTGAAGAGTTTTGGTGATTAAGGTGACTGAGACTCCTATGCCAGAGAGTGGTTTCAAAAGATGATGCTTTGGCTATCAAACATGTAGGTGAAGATGTTTGAGAGTCAGTAGTCATATCTACAACATAGACATTTCCACGTCTTCTAGCCGTTAGCAAGGTGTTTGATCAATCAAGACCTTTATTTTAGAGTTTATTTCTGGAGAAAGAATTTTTGCAACTATTTTAGTGAAAATGAATTAAAATTTTTGTCAGCCATTGAGAACACTCAAGAGATTAAACTTGAGTTTTTCAACTAAGCTAACATCTTCTTTAAATTTCAAATTTCCCTTGAGACAGAACCGGATCCCCTATCCAACCTTTTGCATTGTTTCCGAAAGAAACAGATCCTCCATTATTTGGAATGAAGTCATTTAGAATGGATCTGCATCCAGTCATGTGCCTAGATCCTCCACTATCCACATACCAGAGATGATTTTGGTTTGAAGAGAGGATTTCTGCACATGAGAATTATGTACAAAGATTATAGTGGGGTATTTTATTTTATTTATTTGTTTGGTTTATTTTGTGTGTGTACTTCAATCATTTCTTTTCTGCATCATTAACACAGTTGTTGCTGATTTTGTTGGAGAAGATTGATTTTGAGAATCCACGGGAGAAGAGTTAGCACACCATTATTAGAGTAAGAAACTGGGTTCACCGTAGAATAGGGAGGTGTGTCCCAAAATAGAAGGTCTGGAGTTAGTACTCAAGGAAGAGGGTAAGATAGAGGAAGAATGAGGATGTGTCCCAACAGATTGGTTACTTGTTGTTCTTACTTTCTTCATCTTATTAGGGAGGTTCCCTTTAGATGAAGAAGTATGATCAGCTTTCAACTTATTAGCCTTTATCCTAGCTTTCTCCAAATGTGTTTTTGTTTCTGGCATTTTCAGTAGCATGATTGTACTTAAAACATTTTAAGCAGGCTGGGGAAAGAGAGGAATAATTTGGGATGAAAGGTCTATTTGCTTTCATTGTGGATAAGAGGATGAGGATGAGAAGGAGGAAACTGGATATTAATATAGGTCTTTTCCTTTATCAAGATTTGACTTGATGTTAGAAGTAAGACCCGATTTTGTTGTTTCTTCTGACTATGAGTAGAGCTCATATCAGGGGCAATCTCATTTTGTTCTGAAGAGTTATTGTGTTGAACTGAGTTCAACTGAGGTTTTTCTATTCTTGTCAGATTTGTATTAGTGGGTTACAAACTTAGAAAAATAGTTTGGATGATACACCAAAGGAGGTGTATCTATTATTAGAGGAATTTCATCAGGAAGAAAGTTGGTGAGATAGGTTCAGGAGTGGTTTTCTTCCTTATTGTTATCGATTGGGGTGTAATCCTCTGGTTGAGCAGTGTGATTATACCCAATCCAAATCTTGCTTTGCTGTGAACTTGCTTTTGTTAGAAGCATTTTGAATCCTTTGCAAGACTCAACCCACTTTTCACAACAGCTTACTTGAGTTTGAGATAATTCATCTTTACAAGCATAATATTTTTCTCTTTGTAGATCAAACAATGCTTGTAAATTGATTTTCTCAGTTTTTTAAAGCACAGATTCATTATCTTTTATTTTTATTAATTTTAATTTCCACTTCAAAATTTTTATTGTCAAGAATTGTTCCAACTCCTGATTTTGCTTTTGAAGCAACATATTGGCTTTCTTTATTTTTGCAAAGGCCTCTATGCAAGCATTGGAACATAGCTTTTCTAAGGTAGAAGAAGATACCTGAGCATCAAAATATCTGCTTAGGTTGATCATAGGAACAAGAATCTTCACCAACAGCCATAAGAGCAAAATTGTTGGTTCAAAAGTGATGAGGGCATGGCCAACATCTTCAGGCAAGCTGCTCCAGTCTATGTACTCTTGAGAGAAAAGAGCCTGTTGACCAGATGATAAAGATTGGACAGCATGTCCGGGAGCATTTATTTGTGAAGAAGGAGCTGTAACAACTTGAAGTGAGGCAGGAGTAAGTTGGTACATGTTTCCATTTGCAGCTTGTACATATTGCACATTGTTAGAAGAAGAGTTTTGTGCAATGTGTTGATTCTTGAGGATTATTGGACCTTTTGAAAGAGGAAGAGGTGGATGAATGTGGTGTTGAAGAGGTGTGTGAAGGTATGTTTGGAAAGGTCACATAAGAAGAAGGTTTAGAGTTTTGAAGCATTAGAGCATTCCCTGGCAAAATGTCCAGTGCCATGACATCTATAACATTGGACAGTAGCCTTATTTAGACAATCCTGGTTTTTCCATGGATACCAGGAAATTTTCTCTTCCTGTCCTCTTGTAGAACTTGTTAGTTCTTATGCTCAAGAGAGCCAGTTGATGGAGAATCATCTCTCTTCCAAGTCATCACTTGGAACTTGATGAAGATCGTCCATGATAAAACAAGGATGGTCAGAGGGGAGAGAGTGGTCATCACATGAAGAGAATGAGGAGGTGATACCAGTAGTTATGTCAAATGTTCATCATAACCCTGATCATTTATCACAGAGTTATGACTAAGGAGAGCAGTGTTCCCTTGAACATACTCTTCAGTTGCTTTTCCAGATTTTATTATTTTTCTTTTCTGGTCAATCTCTCGCTCAAAAGTGAGTAACTTACCATGAAGTTGGGTAAGTGAAGAGTTTACCAAAATCTGGTGAAGATCTCATGACTATAGAGTAAGTTTCCATTTTTTTCAGGGAGAGATCTTAAAATCGATTTAGAACTGAGACAGGAGGATACACTTGACCAGCTAATTTTAGTTCACTTAAGAGAGAAGTGAACCTTTCAAATTGCTGAGTCAGTGACTCATTATTTAGTTGGCAGAATGTCTCATATTGTTGAGCCAATATCTCTAGTATTGGCTACAACATCATCAGTACCACCGAATTGCTCTTTTAGAGCATCCCATAAGTCCTTAGCGGACTCATGGTGAAGAAGACACGAATAGATTTCATTCGAAGGGCCTGGCCAGCTGAGCATGTGCCTTGGCATCAAGCTCCAATTTATGAAAGTCTTTTTCAGTATAGTTTCGGGGATTCTTAGGAACATCATCTCCAGTCTCTGTGTCCAAGACCATTGGTTTATGAGGTCCGAACATGACAGACTTCCAACATCCTGTATGATTATTTGACAAGAAATGTAACATCCGTCTCTGCCAAATATTATATTGATGCCTAACCAGAATTGGTGGCTTTGTGGCAGAACCAATGTTATGGGGGTCTAAGGTGAATTTTTCTGCCATTTGTTCAAACCGTTTTGAGTAAATCAATAGATAGTGAGTACTCAAAATAGTTTGGTTGAATGATTTTTGACCACTTTAGAGTTTCAAAAATCAATCTTTAGCAGATTTTGAAAAGAAGATGATAATAGAAAACTAAACACAGATATCAAAGCGAGTTTTGAATTTTAGCCTTGATGGTTAAACCAAGACTAATGACCAAGGCTCTGATACCAATTGTTAAAAATCGGTGAGCTGAGGAGAGACTAACTTAACCAGGATCAAGAGCTTAGACAAAGCTTTTGAGTTTTGCTCCCTCTGGAATTTTGCTCTTTAGTTATTTTAGTGTTTAGTTTTTCTTAAGTTAGAAGAAAAGAAAAGAGAAAACAGTAGGACAACACAAAGAAGATTCAGAAAGTGTTGTTTTTTTTATTCATTAGATGTGGGTGGTATAAATAGCCCCGACATTTAATGTTTCAGGACAAATACAAGATGAAGACAAACATAAGACTGATGACACTATTACAGACACATTGTAGCATCAGAATAGTACAAGTGTAAAGTCAACATAGGATCTTTAAAGATCTTAGTTCAGACTTTTGTACTGATGCTAATACATTATCTCTTTCGGAAGCTCTTCATAGGAAACTATCTAATGTAGACAGTTATCCTAAAGAAGGTTACATTTATTCTTTCATTCTTTCATCAGAAGAAACATATGTCTTCTGAAATATTGTTTTTTTTTCCGAGGCAGATGTCTTTGGAAGTCTTCCGAAGTAAATGACTTTTATTCTTCGAAGCAAAAGTTCTCTTCCGATAGTGTCTTCTAAGGTTTGTCTTCAGATAGAGTCTTCCGAAGCAACTTCTGAAGTATTGTCTTCGGAAGCATTTTTCTTTTATTTGTCTTCGGAAGCAGTTGTCTTTTATTTATGTCTTCCGAAGGTTCTTCTGAAGACTTTTCTTCGGAAGCTAGTGTCTTTTATTTGTCTCTTCCGAAGGTTCTTCTGAAGACTTGTCTTCGGAAGCTATTGTCTTTTATTTGTCTCTTCCGAAGGTTCTTCTGAAGATTTGTCTTCGGAAGCTATTGTCCTGCAACATTTATTACAAAGATTATTTGAAAGGTGGTTTTGCTTCATCAGTCCTTATTTTCCAACAAAAGCGTTAGGAATGACTATTCAAACCAGTCTATTCCTCAGATTAAAGAAGCTCAGCAACAAGCTTACAAGCAATGAACTATCCTGCTGAAGAACTAAGGGGATTAGACAAGCAACTCGAAACCAAGACTGATGGACTGTTGTATTTCAAAAGCCGAATTTGGATTCCTTTATTCGGAAACTCTAGAACATTATTTTGGATGAGGCGCACAAATCCAGGTATTCTATTCTATTCATCAGGTGCTGATAAAATGTATAAAGATCTTAGAGATTTTTACTGGTGGCCTGGAATGAAGAAACACATAGCAGAATACGTGGATCGATGTTTAACATGTCTCAAAGTTAAGGCTGAACATCAACGATCTTCTGGGTTATTGTAACAACCTGAGATTCCCATGTGGAAATGGGATCAGATCTCTATGGATTTTATCGCTAAACTACCTAGAACATCACGTAATCACGACTCTATATGGGTTATCGTTGATCGCCTTACTAAATCTGTGCATTTCTTACCCATCCGAGAAGATTATTCCATGATCGACTCGCTAAACTCTATGTTAATGAGATTGTATCTCGACATGGAGTACTAATATCTATCATTTCTGAGGAGATATAGTCGATTTATGTCACGATTTTGGTAAACTCTTCAGAATGCTCTGGGCACACAAATCAATATGAGCACAGCTTATCATCCACAAACGGACGGGCAGACTGAACGAACAAATCAAACTCTTGAAGACATGCATAGAAGCTGTGTGATTGATTTGGAGGTAGCTGGGATATTCATCTTCCACTCGTTGAATTTTCATACAATAACAGCTACCATACCAATATTCAATGTGCTCCATTCGAAGCACTTTATGGACGCAAGTGTAGATCACCTCCCTGTTGGTCAGAGGTAGGTGAAAGTCATATCATAGGCCCAGAATTCATTCAAGAAACAACTGATAAGATCGCACTCATTCAAGAACGAATTAAAGATGCTCGCGATTGTCAAAAAGAGTTATGCTGATAATCGTCGTAGACCTCTAGAATTCCAAATAGGTGATCGAGTAATGTTGTAAGTTTCACCTTCAAAGGGCATTTTCAGATTTGGGAAGAGAGGTAAGATTTCACCAAGATTTGTAGGGCCATTCAAAATTCTTGAACGAATTGGTTCAGTAGCCTACAGACTTGAGTTACCTCTTAAACTCAGTAATATTCATGATGTCTTTCATGTATCAAATCTGAAAAAGTGCCTAGCTGATGAATCATTGATCATACCACTCGAAGAAATTCAAGTTGATGAAAAACTTCAGTTCAGTGAAGAACTAGCGGAGGTGATGGATCGAGGAATGAAAGTGTTAAAACGTAGTCGCATACCCATCGTTAAAATTCAACGGAATTCACAACATGAACCTGAATATATGTGGGAACGTGAAGATCAGATGAAAACAACATACCCACACCTGTTCTCATGAATGATTGTCATTAGGTAAGTCTTCACTAAATTTCGGGACGAAATTTCTCTAACAGGAGACTATGACAATTTCATTCGAGAATTACGTCATTAATGACGTGAGCACATTTGGTCGTGCTTGAAATCCACATTGATTTAGCAATTTTAATTATTACAGGTTGATGGTATGCGAGAAATGATGAACGTAGGCGAAAAACGTGCGCGAAAAGAAGTTACGGATTGTTCGGAATCGCGAAACGAAGAAAAATCCAAAAATTTGAGTAAAATCATGCTAGGCGGTACGCCTAACGTGAGGCTATCACTCCAGGCGGTACAACTGGAGTCACGAAAAAAATCTGGAACTTGTTAGGTTCGCGCGGTACGCCCCGGGCCAAACACTCGTCTGGGGCGGTGCGCCTAGATTGGTTTAAGTCGGCAAATGAGTTTAAAAGATCAGATTTCATGTTGTTTCTATATTCTTCTTCTATCTCGACCATTCTTCACCTCCAGACGAACCAGAACCATTTTTTAGCAGCAAAACTCCATCTTGAAGGTTTCTAAACATCCCAATCGCGCTAGGGAACATTTCTGCAAGTCCTGATCGTTGTTTTACAACCAGAAATCCGCCTGATTAGGTAATGGTTCGTTTTAACCTTCTAGCTTGATAATGGTTGATTAGATCTTGATTTTGAACGTAATGATATAGTTAGGGTTGTTGATTATTGCTTAGATGATGGCTAGGATTGATTATAAACGAAGAACTCGGTATGTTAACGGGTAAATCCTTGTTTTGATCCGTTGTAATGCTCGGTTTGCATGGGATTATAACAACGGTTATAGTGGTTTAAACCATTTGATTGTAACAATGTAGGTGATTAGTTTGATTAATCTTTGAAATGCAAGGATAAATCGAAGTGTTTCAAACTAATCACAATCATTAACATACTCATTGGAACGATTATCTGATGTTTATGATAACAGTCAGATTAGTATGTTAAACATGGTTATTAAACCTATTCTAATGGTAGATTGTGATATTTCATGATATTTGAGTAATCAATAACAATGATTGATCATTCCTAAGCCATTAATCTGTCTAGAAACTGTTTTAGCATTATAATCAACAACATTAACTATTTGCTTAATCCGAGATTATTTTGATTAATCAAGTGTGTCATCAACCTTGTATTAGGAACCTAATTCAGTGTAGGTTCCTACATTATCATACATTGTATGATATAACATTAAATTAACTAATTAAATACTTAACATCAGTTTGATGACTGTTAAGACAATGTCTTTGACATTGGACGTTCAGAAAGATCTAATCAGTAAGTTAAAACATAAATAACTCATTAAACATAAATAAATGCAGAATCACTATATTACTATCAGTTGTGTGACATTCTGCTACTTGTAAGTTATCAGGTGAGTTTCGTACAACCCCTTTTATTTTAATGTTTTACAAACATCGGGGAATCATTGTGGAACTATTTCTTAAACATATGATATGTATCACTATTATCTGCGTGATTTCATGTGACTTGTTGAGAACTTGTGGATTTCATGGGATTTTGCCTGTAGAACAAAACTCTATCACAGAATTTATAAGTCCTCATTTCCGAACTGTATCTAGTGAACCCATGTGGGGCCAAACAGAAAACAATGATAGTACTATCGACTGACAACCCATTTGCCAGGAGCTTGCAACTCCCCTTGGTGTAAATGTTTGTTATCTGTTTCCAGAACTTCTTAATGTAGTGATAGACATTAAGACAATAAGTCACTAAGATATGTACCGACGGGTAGTATCTTTATAGAACAAAATAGAACAGTCCGAAAGGGACTAGATACGGGTCCCATGGTTATCTGGAACTGAACATTGTGAGAACTTGTACATCATATCATATTGTTGAACTTGAACGTTACGAACGCACCAGCTTTGTGCTGACGTTTTAAACTTAAAACTTTTGCAGGAAGACAGTGACCACTGGGTGAAGATGCACTTCATACATTTGTAATTAAATAAATCAGATTGTGTAATAAACTTAGTTTATATAATGTAATGTTGGTTGTAATTACGGAACCCTTGGTAATGTATTTATTTTAAGTTAATCTGTGTGCTATGATATCGGATCAAGTAAGTCACACATCATCTCTGAGATATCACCACTATGCTTCCGCAATCTTCTCAGTAACATCATAAACATGTGACAAGAGGTGGGGGTGTGACAACTCCTACCTCCCATGCAAATTTTCTTGTTTTTTCCTTGGCTCTCACACTTTTAATTAACTCTTTCTCTAGTTCATGTTGCTTTATAGTAGTTTTAGTTGTTCCCTCATAAATTGATTTTGCCACCGCCTCCGTTTCATGATTAAGAACTTTTTCCTAATAAAATAGAAGATACAAGAATAAAACTTTAAACTATTCTAAGTTAAGATTTGAAAAAATATATTCTAATACCACATGGTTTTAACAAAGACATTGAGTGGCTAACATATTCAATACAAGCGTCTTCGTTTAGCCATCCTTGCTTTTTTGCATTAAAATTAAACTTGTGATAAACTTCTAACAGGCTATGTGGCATTTGAGTCTCTTTATTTATCTCCAAATAACATGAATTAATATTGAAGTATATTGTGTTTGATAAATATATTTAAAAAATAAGTGGAACATACATATGATGTTCCACAATCTAGATCTTACAACAAATATTCTAAAACCAATTATAGGAAGGTAATGTAATTTGCAAAATAAAATCATACATCTTTAAAGGATAAATTTCAAAACATACCATGTGAAAAATTGTGATTGCTTATTGATCAAGAGCCTCCTCTACTTGTAATAACTTGTTTTCCTCTATTAGCTTCCATTTGATCATTATATTTCTAAAAAAATAAAAATTAAATTGCGTGTTATAATCCAATAACTAATAATAAAATTATGAAAAATATGACTTAATTATTCAAGGAAACATGACATAACTAATCAAGATTGTAAGCATACAGCTATTTAAGGATTGATGATCAACGCATGAACAACATGGGTGAATTTATATTTTTTTAAGTTTTTATAAATTGGTTTCAAGCATCTATGATACTTACCCGAGTTTTTTCTAACTTCCAATAATTGCATGATTGATTCCAATCTTCTTAACTCCGACAACCGGGCTTTATTTTTTATCTTTCCAACTATGGATCAGTTTTTCCTCCATTTTTCCCAGTACGCCCTCAAAGTACCTCGTGTGCGTTTCCGTTGGGCATGTAGACGAGCATTTACAAGTTCCATAAAAACCCTACTCGTTCTAAATAAATTGAATCTTCCCCGCATTGAATATGTATGTTAATAAATAAAATAAAAATGTACATCTTAATAGCTTCTCAATAATTAAAGTAAAAATATATACATCTTACCTGTAGTTTTTCATACAATAGATTTTTCACATATTTAGGTAAAGAGTCCCATGTTTGAAAGTTCATTGGACACTAATTACGAATCATAACCCCACACTCGGTTCCAAATTGTGTAGCGGAATTCACAACAAATCCTTTTGTATCACTTGATAGTGTTAAAGAAATTTTAGCTCTAATGGGTACATTATCCAAGGTCTTTATAGAATTAACATTAAGACTTGTACCACGTCTCTTTGGTGGATCAATTGTTGGTTGATCTGCATAGTATGCTGTTATCATGGATATCTCAAATAAACAAGTTAGAAAATTAGCCATCATAGATATCATGTCATTTACACTATTTACATAAAGTTGTTGGTGTAAGTGCAGTATGTAAAGTGCATACAAACATGAAACATAAAGGTTTATGAATCAGGACACTTTGATTAACCATCATTTGAAAAAAAAAAAGGACAAAAACAAAGAAAAAAAACAAAGAAGAAAGGAAAAACAAAGAGTCTGATAGTATTACTGTAGTATGTTGTTCAAAAGAAAGATATGGGAATAATACACTTACAATTGTATGTCAAATAATAACAACAATTAACCTTATTTGATAAAGGGGAAGCAGTTATCATTCAATTTTTAGTTATGAGTCGCAAGTTTGGTATGAAAAGTGCATAATAATATGATATATATAGGGGATGGTTATTTTGGAAACTTAGTTGAGATGAAGAAACTTTGGAAACTTATTAGTAGCCATTGATTCAAAAATTAGATGGATGAGATTAATATTGAAAAGTAAGATGGGATGGTTAAATATTAGAAAAATGGAATAAAGGACAAAAATGTACAACAGTGGTAAATTGGTAAAATACACATTTGTACTATTTGTAGTATTAAATTAAAAGTACCACTTTTTAAATAATTCTACCTTTGTACACTATTTGTAATATTAAATTAAAATACCCATTTATGTAATGGCATTTGATCTTTTAATATATTTTGTATTATGTTACATCAAAGTTACATAATTAAAAACTATTTCAGCTATGTACTTTTTATTTGTATTATGTTATATTGAAATTACATGATGAAACGGTGGGAACTTCGGCGGGAGGTGTCGTGATAGGGATGAATCGAGACCGGTGGTTGTGTGGAGAGGGGGATTCCGACTAATTATGTAACGTGGTTCAATTTTATTAATTTTATATATGTAACCAATTGTTACATGTATGTTACATTGACATTACATAACCAATTAATTTTACCTCTGTAACACATATATCTTCCAACAACAAAAAAATAATCTGGTTATACTAACTTTACATATGTAATTTGCATGTAAACATAAGTTTAAAAATATTTGTGAAAAAAAAAGAATATAAATTATGAAATATTGAGCAAAATATAAAATTTGTAACATAATACTCTAGTTACACTAACTTTACATATGTAACAATAACGTAACATAATGAAATGTTATAGAATGTAACATTAAAGAAAGTAAAATGGTATAATAGTACAATTAATGAAAAGTTTTGCACAAAATTATAATATAATTAATAATTAGTACACTAGATGAAAAATACAGTTGGTAACATGAACTTAATGGAAAATACACATAACCTACAGTGTTATGTGTAACATTAGTGTAACAACTTAAGTATATTTAAACGTTAAATCTCAAAAAGAATAACTTAGAAAAACTGATATTATATATGCAAAAATAATTCTTGTATCTTTAAAATTGTGTACATACAAAATAAAATGAATTTATTTTTATGCTTTTTAAGAAATCAAGTCATGAATATTTAATTATAAAAGGTACAACAGTACACTTTTTGATTTAACGAAAAAGACATATTTTATTGTAAAAGATACAATAGTACAATATTGTAAAAGTTACAAATATGAAACAAGCAATAATTAAATTCTTATGTAGTATGAAAAAATCACAAATTATGATACTCTATAAAAATGACAAATAATAAAATATAAGAGTGTATATAAAAGACATGTTCAATTAGTCCGTTGAGATGTAACATAAACGTAACTTGAGTGTTAATTTCTATAATATTGGATTATAAGTATCTGATTGTATAAAATATTACTAACCATAAAAAAATTTCGATTATATGTAATATTGTTATAAAATAATATATAATTTTTTTATTTAAATATAACGAGAATGCAAAATTCGGGAATTTATTATGAAATTATGCGTAAGTAAAAAGGAATATTACTCGAAAAAAAGGAATATAAAAAAACTCAAACATTTTAGGTATGACAATAAATATACACAACATCCTCGACCAACGTAACATAGTTGTAACAACGACAACAATTAGATACAACCAGCATACTATCAAATATTTTATTTAATTAAAAAATTCTAGTGGGGAAATAAAAATAGGGAAATATATAAAAATTAATTTTTTTGTTTTTGATTTGAATTTGAATAGAGAGAATGTGGTAAATTAATAAAATAGTGTGTGGTGGTACATGTGGAGAAAATGACATAATTGCCCTTCTATTATATTAGGTTATTAAAAAAAAAGAATGATGTGGCAAATTGTGGACCAAGTATTGGATTTTCATAGTTTCCTCATCTCATATGGGTATCCAAAATATACATGCCCTATATATATATATCCAAAATATGCATGCCCTATATATATATATAGGGCATGTATAAATTGGAAACCCACTTGAGTTGAAGAAACTTTGGAAACTTTGAAAAAAACAATGTAAACAAACCCAAAAAATTTTTATTTTTTTTTATAGTTTTGTAACATCATTAGGGTCAATTTTATAAAAAAAATGAAAAAAGCGCCGAGCCATTTTTTTTAAAAAATTTAATTTGTCGACGATGTAACAAAGACGTAACACAGCTGTACAGCTGTGTACATCGTGTTACGTCTGTGTTACAGCTGTGTTACGTCTTTGTTACATCGTCGACAAATTAATTTTTTTAAAAAAAATGGCTCGGCGCTTTTTTCATTTTTTTATAAAATTGACCCTAATGATGTTACAAAACTACAAAAATAAAATAAAATTTTTTTGGGTTTGTTTACATTGTTTTTTTCAAAGATTCCAAAGTTTCTTCAACTCAAGTGGGTTTCCAAAATAACCTTCCCCTATATATATACACACACATGATTCTAGTTGTATATGAATCTGTATAAAATAGATTCTCTATACAAATCTCATAATTATGATTAGCATAAACATAACATTTCCATATTCAATCTAGGAAAATGATTAAATGCACCAATTATTAAGAATTAGGGCATAACTATGAGGATTAGGGGCGTGATGAATATCTCGATAAGTGACATGGATCATCAAGTGGAGTTACTAGTGAGGTGCATAGTTCTAAGAATGCAACAACAAAAAGTAAACACTCGATGGATGTTTGGAAGGTAAAAAGTATTGATTTTCTTATTTATTTACTGCAATTATTTATAATGTGTTATTTAGGTATATTAATGTTGCTTTAAGTATGCAGTTTTATTAAAGTATGTAGCTTTATACTGCAGTTTATTATTGCAGGTTTTTGCAGTAGTTTATACTGCAGATTTTTAGTTATTATGTGTTTTTTAAGTATGAAGTTTTTACTTCTGTTTTTATAGCAATTTTTTGTGTATGCAATTTTTTACTGCATTGTTTTACTATGCTACTGTAGTTTTTTGAGTATGCGTTTTTTACTCTATTGTTTTAATGTGTTACTACGGTATTAAGTATGCACTTTTTTGTTGCATAGTTTTAAGTATGCAGTTTTTTTAAGAAAGTAGTTTTTTACTGCAGATTTTTAATTATAATGTGTTTTCAACCATGTAATTTTTAAAGCAGCTTTTTGAGCATGCAAATTTTACTGCATTTTATTAATATATTACAACAGTTTTAAGTATGTATTTTTTTGCTGCATAGTTTTAAGTAGGCAGTTTTTACTGCAATTTATTGAACATATATTTAGTTAGGGGAAGGAATGTTTGTTAACCATCTCTTATTGCAGTAACCCGTATAACTCTGTCAAGATCAATCCAAATTTTTGTTTTCTTTTTTTAAATATCATTATCACACATTAATAATACTTTCTTCTATTATGTATATGTGTAAATTCGTCACCATTTAAGATTTAAAATCAGCGTAAGTTTAAATTACATTGTACCGAAAATTATAAATCCTGTTAATGTAACCAAAACTTATAATGATTTTAAATATTAAACGGTGATTTTACACATACATATCAAAGAATAAAGTATTATTTATGTGTAATAATGATATTTAAAAAAAACAAAGATTTGGATTGATCTTAGCGGAGTTATACGAGTTAACGTAATAAGAGTGGATTAACAATGGAACCATACCCTATTTAGTTATTTGCTGCATTTTTTTAACATATATTTACTGCAGTCTTTTTTGGTTGTATAGGAATTTGAAACATTTGGTATAATTAATTCAACTTCGAAGAAGAAAAAAATAGAACCTGAGATGTATTTATATGAGCAAAGGATTGATTTATTCGAGAATATACAAGTTCTTGATTTTTTGAAAGTACCACACGTGTATCGTTATCCAAATTCGGTTTGGGTTGAACCCACAACTCGCCAACCCGACCCATTCAGCACCCCTAATGAGGATGTCATTAAATAGCATAACAAAGATGCAAGCTCTGCCTTGTAATCACAAATATTTAACAATCAATGCACTCGTTATTAAGAATTGGGGCAATAATATGAGCAGAACCTGATGATGCCAATCAAAAGATAATTAATCTTAAACAAAAATCAAGAAACCTACCAATACCTTCATTGTCAGTTGAACAAGTTCAACTGTTGTGTTTACGTCTTGGATGTGGTATTACCTCGGAAGCGCTTCCGTTAACAGCTAAATTAATTCTAGGTTGTCTAGAATCTTGTTCATTAGACCTTATTGTTGTTACACCAGTAACCATCACTACAAACACTAAGATCCACATCGCACTACATAAAAATTAATAGCATTAATTGATAAAACACTAAATATATTATTAGGTGATTTAATTAGAAGGTCAAAACAAGTTTTGAAATAAAGTTCATTAATAACCAAAGTTGTTCCATTGTCAACAAGAATTTAATAGAAAGATTAAAAATCTGTTAGCCTTAATGCTTAAATTACACAATGGCCTGGTGTCGTCCAACTGATGCCTATCTATTATGCTAGAATAGCCTGATGTGGCCCAACTGTTCTGTCAGAATGGCATGTATGTGGCTTGCTGGTGGCTTGAAAGGCCATGTTGGTGCGCGGGAGGGGCTGGTATGATGCGTGGGAGGGGCTGGTATGGCCTATTTGTTACATATAGTTTTCTGTTTAGTTCGACCCTCTGATTGTTAGTGGTGTTACTGCCCCTATGTTTGTATGTTTTTGATGGTCAGATAATATTTTTATAGGCAAAAACTCTTTTATCTAAAAAAAATAGAAAAATTAATTAGTTAAATGTCATATGGGGTTCAAAAGGACATAAACAAATTTGTTAATATGTGTGTGTGTGTGTCAAATATGATCTTGGACTGTTGGTTAACTGGTTGACAGTTAAAGAAATTGTCTTTATCGTCGTAAAACAGTTTCTGGTTGACCAAAATATGTTCCTACATTAACATGTTGAAATATAAGAAGAGAAGTTTGACAACGGAAAAGAAGGTGCATGTTATAAAGGCACAAATGCAGTAAGAGGTATGTTAGTGCATACCAAGATTGACCTTTTATGTGTGGTCATAATAACACTTATGCAGGTACCTGTGAAGAATAAAAATATACATCTATAGCAACTATAATTCATTGTGAATACCAATTAAGGGGATAGTTTTTGACAAGTTTATGCAACTATATATATATATAAGTGTTATAATCTTAGGTTTATTTGTTAAGAAGTTATCACATTCATCTATTAAAATCATTTACTTTCTAGGAAATTATGAAGGTGATCAAGTTGAAAAAGAAATCAGCTATAAGTTTAACATAATAGAAAGTTTATATTTAATTGCTATCCTTAATCTGGAAACATTACTCAGATAAAGCCCAAAATGTCTAACACCTGCAGGGGAAAAATGCATTTGTATGATTCGGTTTAACTACTTGGGAATTAAAGAAATTGTCAAAAACAGTTTCTGGTTAAGAAAAATTTAGCTCTATAAAAAACTTGCAGTAGAAAGATCAAAAAAGAAGTTTGAGAACAAAAAAAAAAGTTGCCAACAGTTGAAGGGTGTTGGAAGTCTGAAATTGGAAGCTACAGTTTCTAGTTAACCGAAATCTGGTCATATATAGTAGAGGATCAACTTCAACATCAGGATGGTTGTTAATTTGAACATATTGCCAATAACCACATCCACTGAATAAAAACTTTAAACACCAATGATTTTCCACACACACACATATTTCCTAACTCTCCAAAAATTTAAAACTCTCAAATCTCCAAAAATTCTTTTATACACTATGGATCCAAACAACCCAAACAATCTGTTTTTTAATTCATTTATAAATTGTTATCGTCCTCAATCCGATACAAACAACCCGAACCTGTTTCTAACATATGCAAATTGATACACACAACAATCGTTTTTCAATCGACCATCACCCACGTTCGAGAGCATTTCCAAACCCGAACCTGACACTGAAGTGGTGCCGGAAACACAACCCGACCTCCATGCAACCAGCTACATCGCGACAAAGGCATAGAAGAAAGGATGTGTCAGAAAAAAACCAAACCGACCATCACTCGATGGACGGAAGTTGAGGAAGTAGCACTTACTCGTGCCTACATCGATGTTTCTAAAAATTCATTCATAGGTAACAACCAAACGAGTACGGAATTTTGGAAACGTGTTCGAGCACAGTTTTTTTTGCAACAATAGGCCGTGACTCTTACCGGACCAAGGACACGATTTCAGGAAAATGGCGCGACTTACAACGTATAGACGCGAAGATTAACGGATTATGGATCCAACACCACAACACCAGAATAGTGGTGCTAATGACGAGATGGTCATAAACGAGGCGTTTATGACCTGTGCTAGAGAAAACGGGTCATTTTCTTATAGCGCGGTGTAGCAAATTATGTGAAAATCAACAAAATAGCATCACATCCCGAAGTACAAACTTCGTAAAAGCATTGCACAATATCTTGATTGAATATTGAATTATTTGAAGTACGGATGTCACATCCTTGATTATATAAGTTCATGTATTTTTATAGAACTCTTGGTTGGTTGTGATGACTTGAAGACATAATATTGTGATAGCTAGGCAGTAATGCATATTTCCAAAAAAAAAAAATCAATTGTTATATATGCTAACAAAACAAAAGGAGGCTCATTGTCATATTATCAAAGATCATGCGGTAGGCACCTAAGCACATCTTCAAACCAACAAGCAAATTCATGTTAAGACAATATCTACATTTGATGACACCTTCATCAAACTACTCCCAAAAAGGGGTGAAGATGTATTTATATAGTTGAAGTTGAGAGAAAAGAATATGCATCAAAGTTTTTTGTTGCAAATGCAAGCGAATTGAGATTTTCAGTTTCACTTTTATGAGTATCATTTGTCACAAAAAATATCCAATAACCTCTGGTTATTTGGTATTTTGAACAATCCGCTCTACACATGAGGTATATCGTCATTATCGTTGTCATTATTGTAAGGAGACCTACACCATTATCACCGCATTATCATCAGCGTTATACTTAGGGATCTTATATCATATCATGTAATTTACACACATGAACCTTATATCATATCATGCCATTTACACTTATCTCAACAAATAATATAATTAAAAACTAAACATAAATAGAGCTTAAAAAAACATAGGGTCGTATAATCAAATGCAACCCATAAGAAGCAATCACCAAAGAGCCGTATAACGATTGATGTAATAAAACGTCGCTTTGATCGTTTGACAAATTCAATGATGTCACTGTATTTGTATGTTTTAGTTTTATAATGCAAGCCTTAAATTTTTCGGGTTGTTTTACCTTTCGGGGCGGGTAATGCACATCACATGTTAAAAAACGATCAAATAAAAATCGTGAATAGAAATTAAAAAACACATAATATAAATTCGATAGTCTTAACAAATTTTAAAAAAAAAATATTTAGAGTTTTACTTATGAGTTTTCATTTTTTTAAAACGTTGCATTACATATACGACCCCAAACTTGTTGGAATAACCAATTTTCAGTATAACAAATGCAAGAATCATTCAGATACTCATCTCCTATCTTTTTATGCAGTTTCTTTTTCACATGCTTCATTTAATAAAAAAAACTTCTTTTAATACTAGCCATTGCAATCGGTGCTGTCACTAGTCCAAAAACCGATGATGTCATTTAAAAACACAGTTCATAAATGTCCATATACGCAAAAATATCGATGTTGTCCGGTGACATCAGTACCTTTAATGTACCTCCGCCCATGTTTGAGGCATATCACGTATGATTAAAACTAACAGACTCATAATACAATAAAGCCAATATAAATCTTACCTGCAGAAAGCTATGTATAATGTACCGAACTTGTTTTTGTATACAATTGACCCTTCCAATTCCATTCTAATCCCAAAGAATTTAACCCAATCTATACTCCAACTATTTATATAAAAAATTATATTCAAGTGTCCTAATTAATAAGGGGGTCTTTCTAATCGTATATAATCATACATCACTCCTCTAAAAGGACTCGAGCCCCTAGCTTGTGTTAAATACATTGCATTCCTTCCGGCTCGTAGTTGAGAATGCAAAACATTAACACTATATAACCAATATAGTCCATGAATCCCATGTCGCGCAATCGCGTTATCCCTCCCGATTAACCCCGTTGTGAAGACCGGCAACGTTGCTCCTGCATCGTTGATTTTAATCTGAAAAATAAAAACCACTTAAGATCAGAAATTGATGTTCATTATAGTGGCAAAAATTGCAAACTATTGTCGGGTAATCACTGCTACAAAATAAGCCTAATGCAACCTTTTTTGTCACAAAAGGTTGCAAATCAGTTGCATTAGCTGAAGTTGCATTAACCTAATGCAACCTTTTTATTACATAATGCAACTTTTTTAAAAAAGTTGCACTTAAAAAAGTTGCATTAGTAAAAAAAAGTTGCATTATGTAATAAAGAAGTTGCGTTAAATCTAATCGCAACTTCAGCAAATGCAGTCTTTTTTTTAAATATAAATGTTGCATTAGGTTGATTTTTGTAGTAGTGAATTGCTTACTTGCACTTCAGCGGCTGTGGCCGATGCCAATGCGAGTTGTATTGTATAGTTCCCAGTGATGACATATTCAAGATCAAAACAAACAGTCCATGTAGTCGGAATGTAGGTCTTGTTTCCTACATTCCTTGTGACATGAGCGAAAAACCAGTCGGTTTCATAATCACTAACACCAACCGTGTATACCAAATCTTGATCTGGATACATATCGGTGTAGCGATCCCACAAGCCATATTGCCTAAACCTGCATGCATGAGGTTATCCAATTTGAGATGTGATCACACTGAGGGTTTTGTTTTGTTAAAATGAAATGTGGGAAAGAAATAAAGAGGGGGGAGATTGAGCCTACGATTCGGTTCTTTGGCTCGTGTATAGCTGGTTCATGAGGGTTGGGTTTGGCTCAGGCACATAGAACTCAGCTGCTGTCCTGTCTGGGATGCCAATTTCCCAGATTGTAGGGCCATTTCTTGGTGGTTTGTGTACAAGGACACCCATTCTGATCTTACTTCCTGGTAACAATTAGAAAACCAGAATCATGATACTGCTACAAAATCAGTATAATACAACCTTTATTTTAAAAAAAAATGTTGCATTAACTAAAGTTGCATTAGATTCAATGCAACTTTTTTGTTACATCATGCAATTGTTTTTCTCCTAAAGCAATTTTTTTGTTACATAATACAAGATTATATAATGAAAAAAAAATTGCATTATGTAATGAAAAAAGTTGCATTATGCTGATACAACTTCATCCAAAGCAACACATTTGCATCCTTCTGTGAAGAAAAAAATGTTTTATTAGACTGATTTTGTATTATCCTTAAGTAAAAGAGTAAGGGAGCTACTATTCATACATCACACATAAAATTCAACCAGCTTTTTCACTTATTTAACACTTTGCTTTTCAAACTATTTAACTTTTTTAAACCGAAAAAAGTCAAACGAGTGTTCAGCGTATTTTTAAGTTTTTGTTTATGGGTGTGAAACATCTCCAAATTGTAAAAAAATGAATCCATTTTATGAGATTAAGAATTAAGAACCTTGAAAGACATAAATAATGGAGTGGTACATGTAATCACCAATGTACCCAGGAACCCAAGCATACAAATGATAGCAACCGGGGCGCACATTCTTTATCTCAAAGTAGCCTTTTTCATCGGTTTGAGTCCAGAATTGATAACCCTAATAATGAAAAACCAGTTCACATTCGATTAACATACCATAATAATACACAAAAATATTAATGAATGAGGAAAGTAATGTACCTTACTTTCTTCTTGCCATGATCCAATCGAACCCGGAGCAGCCAAGCCAACAAAAGCAGAGCTAGCAAATGCCAACTTCGTATCGTGAACTAATAGCCGGCCCGTTACAGCACCGCGTTGATAGGCACGAGGGAAATCGGTCGAGTTGGGGAAATTGTAAGGCCAACTCTCGGTTTGCATTAACATCTAATAGACCACATGACATTGAGGTAGTAAAACATTCACTACTTGCATGATGGAATTTCTTTAGAAATGGTATTTTTTGGGATGGTGCATATCGCAAAGGGGTCAGGAACAATTTACATTCATTTATGAGGTTGTCGTCGTTACAACGGCAACCTCGTGCTCCATCTCCATAATAGCAAGTGATCGTCATTACTAATGACGATCATCTTGCTATTTGTTAGCATATTTTTCAAAACAATAAGGTGAGATGTCAAGAAAAGCCATAGCCATTGCTTATGTCAATCAATTTACTTTTTATCTAATATTCAGATGAGAGTTTTCTTTTTATCATAATGTTCTTAAACAAACACTAATACATAGATAAGATAAATTGTTGCCTTGTTGGCACTGGCTCCCATCACCACTTGTGATAGCACCATACAAATAAAGTACAATTAGAAACACACACATGTGTATATATATGATTGGAATCATATAATAACTCACCTTAATTACGTCAACCCATTAACCTGAATCTTTGAATATTTTTCATGATTTTATTATACATAAATAGGGGGTTTCTTTTTTGTATTTTTGCTAATTCATCACCGTTTAGGATCTTACGTCAGTGTAAGTGCCTTAACAATAAATAAGTATTTGCAGTGTACATGTAACGCAAACGTACACTTGTTTTAATTTCTAAACGCTTGTGAATTAACAAAAACACAAAAAAACACTATTTATGCATAATAAAGGCCATGAAAATAAAAATTTAAAGATTTGGGTTGATTTTGTCAAGGTTAATGGGTTACCACAATTAAAATGGGTTAACAACGGATCCTTACTCTCTATATATATATTCTACATGATGACATATATGATGATCTCTCAAGAATTTGCAATGATAAGATAGAATATTACCTCTTCTTTGGCATCAACCCAAAGGGAAATAGGATCGTCTTCGGTTGTAACTGAGTTTAGATATATAAACACGGGTCCGAAAACCTTTTTCCATGGCTCACCGTCTCGAAATTTCATTCCTAAATCAGTCCCAGCATAATGGGTGCTAAAAAACATCTAAAACAGGACATATATGCACATATAAATGTATCAAAAACCCGTAAATAAGTAAACAATTATTGCATTTTCAACAAGTTTGAAACTCAACACATAAATCAATCGATCGGTCAAAACTAGTCGATCGAGTTATGTTGATCTGACTCCCACACACAATTTTATCTTTTTGTTAAACTTTTATTTATAGATTTCAAAAATAAGTTAATTAATAAACAAAACACAAATACTTATAATGTCCCATGGTTAATAAATAAATAATTAATTAGAATTGACATCTTTAATTATTAATTAATAATAAAAACTAATTGTTCACTTACGGAGAGAGTAACAGGACCAGCATGAGAGGTGAGGTCTTGCTTCACCGGGCCACCATTACGGAACTCATTACTTGGAGTGATCATCCAAAATCCTACTGGCGGGTCGGAGCATATCCACCCATGTACCCGGTTATCTTCATTTTCTGTCGAGTATTGGTACTTGTCATCTACCTGTGTTTGCAATTTTAAGAGTTTAAGATAAAATGTATACGCTAAACCTTCGAAAAATACTAATAGAGTACATATAATATATGTATGTATGTATGTATGTATTCACGTAAAATATTTACATGTGTAGGCACACGAGAAGATTAAATAATAAAATTACCTCTCCTTTAAGAAGATAATTAGAAGGATGAGTCAAAAGAACAGCTTCTGGATACTCCAAGGGCACACCCTTGTCTCGGTCTTCAAATGTTGGCATAATCCTTTGTCTTTCGTCAGAAACCGCCATGTAACGAAACCTTCATTCATCAAGAAATAAACAATTAATATTAGTGATTGAAAAAAAAAATTTGATTTGGGTACGTCGCAACGTTAGTGATTGGTGCCAATTCTATTGCAAAATAGTTGCAACATTTTCAGTCGCGACTGTTATATTTCGATCGCAAATCATTAAAAGAAGAAACAAAATATGCATAGATTAAATGTAAATCCTTCACAAAATTTAGGAAAAACTTCTTTTTGATTCCTACGATTTGATAGTTTTAACCATTTTCCTCCAAACTTTTCAAAATTGTCACCATGCTCCCTATATTTGCTCCTTGCGGTTTCGAAAAAATGAAGTATAATTGAGATATATTAGAAAAGTTTGGAGCAAAATGGTTAATTGTCAAACTACAAGGAGCATAAGGTCATTTTGAAAAGTTTGGAGGAAAATGGTTAAAACTGTCAAACAACATGTAGCAAAAGAGAAGTTTTCCCAAAATTTATAACATTTCGCAAATCATTTTTTTAAAAAAAAAAAACGGAATAGTTTATTTTTAAGTTGATTGTGACAATTTAGAGTGGCAATATATAATAATTATCATTTAATTGTTGTTACATTTTTTCTTGAAGCTTGAATACAATCCGGCCTTGGTAGACATCGACATCGGGCCATCCATTTAAACGTTCGAAAATTCCATACGAGTAGAAACCGCTCGATCCCCGCAAGACAACAAACCTTAAAATGTCAATCACAATAACAACATTCAATTTTCATGTCTCATTATTTTTAATATTATCTTAAAATAACTTATAATTATTAGAGTAAATTAAGTTTTACCCCGTATGGTGTTAATGTTTTAAATATTTAAACTCAAAATATAATCTTACATCAATGCAGTTCCTATAGTTTAAGCAAATAATGGTTTTGGCCCCAAACCTAATTATTCTAACCATTTTGGCCCCAAACTTAGATTTGCATGGTTGGGACGAAAACCGTAAATTGTTTAAACCACGTGGGCTGAACTGTAATTTTTTAAATCACAAGGGCTGTATTGATGGAAGATTATATTCTGGATTGAAATGAAATAGTTAGAAAGAATTAAACCAAATGAGCAAAACCGTAATTGCTCAAATTATTATTATAATAATCAAAAATAACAACTTTAATAAAAAGAAAACCTTTTGTCGATATTTATGGAAACATGTTTGTTTTCCTCGGAAATTGTCCATGGTCTTTTGAATGAAAGTTCAACTTGGTTTTCGTTTTCCACTATCACATCTATCTCTTTGCCCGCTAGCCTGCAAAATAGACATTATATATTATATATATCTATACATATATATAAATACAAACTACATGACACCATCTGCATCCAACAATCTTTTTATGCCTTACTTGTCCAAATTGTCCTTCGGATTCGATGGATCACTCCAATTTACATCCCAATACCTTCAACAAGTTAAATTATTGTAAAATTGACAAAAATTAACAAGATTTTACAAGTCTAATAAGAAACTATAACACGTAACCAGTAAAATCTAACTTTAGAAGGTCTTGTGGGTCTAATCAGAAAGAAATAAATAAAAATAAGCAATGCATATACCCTCGATCTGATTTTTCGTTACGGTCGTTTAAGATATTGTCGATTCCGTTAAAGTTAATTCCTGTGACTGTGCCTTCTGGACTCGCAATGGTCATGCTAAAGATGCCATTGTCTACGATCACCTAGAAAACACACAAAAAATGTTAAAATTTTATAGTATTTGTTTGTGTAAATTGTTATGTTTTAAAAGCATAATTCATCCAGAATGTAGACATATGTACATCCCTATCAATCGGTAATTTATTTAATTTATAGTTTTGTTTCTTTAATTATAAGGATGTTATAATTTTATCTTTTTTATCGTCAGTATTTTGTATTTCGGGTCAAAATTTGTCAAACCTGATCGTGAACATTTCTATTTTCTTTCGTAAACATAAAGAAAATTTAAAAAATTAATTAAGAATGTCATATGAACTTACATGATCATCGAACACTTGTAGTTGCACCGGAGGATATAACAACGGACCTCTCGATTGCTTCCTTAACGTTCTTTGGCGATTAGACCTACAATAAAATGGATTATATATCGATCGATGCTACATTTAATTATTTTTCAATTTACTATATTATTTATATATTATTATAAAAAAAAAGTAGTAAATTATAGATGTTGAGCCCAAAAAATATTGTATCATTAGCCGAAAAATACACCCTTTTATATATATAAAACATTTTTGGAGTTATCATAGACAAAGTGAGTGGAAATATCACGGGGCTATATAAAATTGTTTACGTGTTTTCTACTTTTTGCGACAACATACCACAGGTTTTATTTTTGGTCATTTTCTTGTAAACAGTTAAATGGCATGTGAATGGAAGCCTTCATTCAGCCTTCACTTGTTTGAGAATCCTCCCAATAAGTTTTAAAAAAATAAATTAATTAAAACAACCAGGACTGACTTAACCATTTTTAGGCCCTAATCGGAATAATAAGTGAGATCCTTCGCTAACAGTTACGTTAAAATTTACTTTCCTTTTCTTTTATCCGGACTTGAGACCATCGATCAATAATAAACTAAAAGTTTATGTATGGTGCATTTAAAAAAATTGTTTCTATTTATATATATATATATATAATTTTTTTGATTAAATTTATTTTCTAGCTTTTTAAATGCAATTTTTTTAATAACATTGTTCTAAATCATTTTTTTAAAACATTTTTTAATTGAGTATTAAAATGTTTTTATGTGAGTTTTTGGTGTATTTTCTATTTTTTTTTTTCATAGCACAAAAGCTAAAAAAAAAGCTTACAGACCAAAACCTAACTTCATATAAATAATTTTTAAAAATAAGACCATATATTTTGGGGATTTAAGCCCTTAATATTGGGTTGCCTGAAAGCAACATGTATCCAATTGAAAATATTCTGAGTTTTTTTATTGTTATTTTTTATTTTGTTACTAAATATATGCATTGAATTATATTTAAAACAAAATAAAATAATTAAATTTGTTAAATGATATCAAGCTCACATGCATTGTTTACTGTTAAAAGAGAAATATAAGTATATTTAGATTTTTCCACATAGCGTTCTCTTTATTTTGGTTTTACCACGACTTTTAAATTATTTTTAGCTAAACAGAAAATAAATTTCTTATAATCTCACGCATTAAAATTGCAAGCTTAAATTTTATTTAAGCATTGACGTAAAACTGATTTATAATATTTGGAAAAGAAAAATCTTTACTTCTAACACTTTTCTGCATACAAGTATATTTACTTCAACAAATATAAAAATATTTTGAAGAATTACGTATTTTCTTTCCTAATTGAAAAATTACATGTTTTCTTAATATACAAATTTTCAATATATAATACTGTTAAAACATGATTTGAAGAAATATATACAAATCAAAGAAAAGAAAGAACAGAAAGAACAAATATAAGTCTCATTAACGTTAAATAAAAATATCAATCAAAATTTTTAGAATAAATTAGAGGGGAAGTTACTATGTTTTGATAAAATTATAAACTTATTTATTTATTTTTTTTGCTACAACTCTCATTTATTCATAACAGTGATCGATATTAATTTTTCTAAAATGTGTTTATTAGAAAAACTTAAAGTCCTTTTTATTAATTATAAATAATGCAAGGGTTAATATAAGTAGAAAATGTAGGTTAATAGTTATATTGAATTTAATTTAAAGTCAATTATTTTAATAATTAAGGGCTTCTAGCTTAATGGTTATCCTTTTGGCTTTCCTGTGGGAGGTCACGGGTTCAAATCTCTCCCAAGGCGAAATAGGAGTCCTTGGGAGGTCAGGAGGTTTTTCCGGTGCGGTTTCCTCCTGGGGTGGTGGGGTCTCAACGGAGGTCATGGTAACTAGACCTTGGTGACGTGACTTGGAAATCAGTGATTCACACGTTGAGATCAAATGTCGTTCAAAAAAAAGTCAATTGTTTTTAATATAATTCAAAATCTTGAAAATCTGTAATTCTTTTCATGTAGGGATTTTTTTTGTACATATTAAAATTGGAGACATGTGAAATAGTAAATGATTATCGAATGGACAAAAGAAAACTCACAAGATTGCATCGAGACATGTGAAAACGCAAACGCGTGCTCACAGTAAATATCCCTTAAATTGTCATACAATAAAATATGTCACTTTTTTTTAAAACAAAAAAATATATATATATACTTAGTTTATTACAAAATTTGATAAAAAAAAAAGTAAAATTAGTGATTAAATATTGATATCATAATAATACTATGATTAAAAGTAACAATGATACGAAACTATGTCATATATATTTTATATTATGATGCTACATTAAAAGGAAAGTGTTTTTATTGAAAAATAATATAAAATTAATGTGGAAGGAATATTAAATAAATACTTTCAACATTTGTTGCAAAAATAATAATATTAAAATAAAATATTAGGTGTAGAACAGTAGAAGGTAATTTTGAAAACTAAATATGAAAAAATCAGGCATAACGTTACTTTCTGTATAAAATTTAAACATGAAAACGAACACACCCATAATTAATAAGAAGTTAAATGATCGACTCTTTTTTTGTTATTTGATGATTATATATATTGAAATCATAAGCCGAAGTTTTTTTTTTTAACCGAGGGAACTCACTTGCTTGTTGTTTAACCCTCATATCTCCCCAATATCCTACTATTCGAAAGAAATAGGTAAAGCGTGGTCGCAAGAAAACGGTCCGTATTAAGCCTATGCACAAACACAACATAAAATATCAGATGTAGGCGTTAAGGAAGAATTCGATGTTTCACATGGGTAAATATTCCAATAAATGACTTTTAGTACACGTCATAAAGTCAAAATCGTAGGTCAACAAATTCATCAAAAAGAATATAAAGTCAAAAGAAATGTAAGAGCATGAGTACAAGGCAAGAAACTCCAAACCATATTTTTTTTTTAAATAAATTTTTCATACTTTTACTTTTAAAAAAGTTTAAGCTAAATTACCTTCTATGTATTTAAAACTGAAGACTTTTTACAAGACTTAAAACTTTTATCAAGTACACTAGTCTTAATTATAATGAAAACTCCAAACAATATATATTACGTACTAGGTTAAATCCCGTGTGTTACACGTATTGAAAATTGAAATGTTACGTATTTTATAAGAAAACTTGTTTTAAAAAGATGTTTTTTAATAAAACTTATTTTTACAAAATTTTTATTTTTCCTAAAACTACAAATTATTATTACTAGGTCCTTCAAGCATAATAGTAATAATAATGATTATTGATCATATCAAGTACTACGTAATATGAGTTTAGATCCACACAAATATAGATTTGATAAAACTTATTTAAAAAAAATATTTTTCTAATTTCATGACAAATTAATTTATTGATTAATACCTTGATATAGTAATATACTCTCTCCAAAAATAAAACCATCAAAAAACATAATGGTATAAATAATTAAATTTTCTAAATAAAGTGGTTAGATTTTAAATATTGACAACAAAAAAAGAATACAAATTTTCTGCGCACACACAGATATATATATATATATATATATGGAAAAGATAAAATGAAAACCACATCTCAATGAGAAAACCACGAAAACAATGCAAAAATCACGTAAAAACAACGTATTTTTTTTGAATTTTTTTACAGGTTTGTAACACTATTGGGCACATTTTTATAAAAAAAAAAACCAAAAAAGCGCCGACCAAATATTTTTAAAAAAAATATTTTATAAACCCACGTAAAATCTACGTAACAAAATGTAAAAAAAATTTAATATTTGGTCGGTGCTTTTTTAGGTTTTTTTATAAAAATGTGCTCAGTAGTGTTACAAACCTGTAAAAAAAAAAATTTTTTAAATACGTTTTTACGTGATTTTTGCATGGTTTTCGCGGTTTTCTCATTGAGATGTGGTTTTCAAAATAACCATACCCTATATATATATATCAATCTTTCCATTAAGTGTGAGTGCTCAACGTTTTATTACTTTATATTACGCCTTGAATTAAAAAGTCACGCTTTACGAAATCAATTTTAAATAAAGAAATCAAATTCTCGGAAAAGGAAAATAGTTTAACATCAACAAATAAATATGTAAAAAATAATTAAACTATCATATAATTATATAAAGAAATTAATTAAAAAAAATTAGAACATTCGTTTTCTAAAACTGCAAAGAAATTAAAGATTTTTTTTATCATGTTGGTACCCGTTGACATGTCTTATAATTCGAGTCTATCTCAAAGCAATTGCTCCTACATGACCAGGAGTTTTCCCAATTATTGTGATTGATATACGAGTTTCTATTCTATTCGTAAACATGTCATTTAATCGATTATTGTGTTTAATAAAGAAAAAAGAACGGAAAAAAACTTCATTTAAGTTATTGCATGCAATTCATGAGAAGCAAAATTCTAGCTTCCGGTTTAACCTATTAATAACTCCGTATTTATGTAATCGCCGGAATCAATTCCCAATTTCCTGTAATTCCGACCAAATCCACCGTCCCTTTTTTCAAAAGAAAGCAGTTTCAAGAGATGCAAGGCTCTTAATTGTGTGTTTTTCATTATTTCATGCATAATCTTGATAAAAAAAATTCAAAAAAATGTTCAAAAATTATGAGATTTTAAGCTGATAATTATATTATAAATTTCAATATATATGTCGATTCACATAAAAAATGTGTGTGTGTGTAGAAAGAGAGAGAGGAAAAGAAGTAATTACTGTGTATCATTGATTGAGCTTCTTGAGTCAGCGGTGCTAAATATGACGAACTGGAGAAGAATAGCAACAAAAAATTTGGTCACTAATGTCATATTCTTCTTCTTTACCATCCAAATTAAACCTGCAAATCCTCCAAAACAATAATTATTAAATAAATATAATAAATACAATAAAAAATAAAATATATGCTCAATGTAGTAAATGATGCACGAAATAATCACCTTAATTAGTGTAAAACAAATATGTTTCAAATCTTTCTGTAACACGAGTCAAAGAACATAACACCTCTCTGCAAATCTAGCAAGAAAGGCCAAAAGTGTGTGTTGGTGGTGGGGGGGGGGGGGGGGTGTGTGGTGGGGTGGGAGATGAGAGACAATGATATATTATATATCTATATATACCTAGCGTTACAAATAAACTTGGTTTGATTATAATGTGAAGAACACTTTATTCCCTCGAATGGTTTTGTGTATATATATATTTATAGTGCAACGAATTTTAATGAGTTTTGGTAGGTTTTAATAAATTAGGTAAGCGGCATTTAAAAAATAAATTCAATTTTCAAGATTTGACTTGCATCGTTTGAGAATAATTGTCAAATGTAATTTGGTAAAAGCGCTGTTACAGGGATTGGTAATTTGATTAGGGAGATATGCATTTGTCATATTTCAACAATTTGGGTCATTTATGCTCATTTTTTGAATCGAAATATTTTTATACTAATTTTTTTTATCATTACCAATAATTTCTTATGAAAAATACATAAAAGATTGAAGAATTTAAAGTGTAACAATCAGGGAATTTTACGAAGCAAAGGAATCTGGCAATTTCATTTTTAATGTCAAAATAGTAAAATTTTAAAATTTATGTTGTTATATAATTACAGGAAAATAGGTTTTGATGAAAAATATGTTAGTTGAGTTGTTTGTTTTCTTATGTAACAAGGGAAAACAATGAATATAGATATCTATTGAATTCTTATAAAAAGGTCTAAAAAGGTTTTGTAATTAACATGTGACTTCTTTTTAAATTTCTAAAAATAACATTTTAGTTATTATTATTGACGTGTTTCAGTATATTATCCAACTAGGTTATAAACCGTTGTATTAAACGGATTTAAAAATAAAAATTATGTAATTTTATGATGTTTAATTTAAAATTTAGTACATAATTAAAAGAATTTTATTGCATAAAACAATATAAAATAAAAGTATAATTACAATTTAAATCTTTAAACATTTTTTTTGTACAACACGTTTGTTGTGTTGTTTGAAATTAAGAAATTTGTTATTGTGTTTATGCATGCTTATATTATGAATTTTAAAAATTGCAAATATTGTTATCAATTGATAAATTTGTAATAAATTGTTAATAGAATTAATATTTGAAAAATAATAAAATTTTGTTACAATTTGATATTATAAAAAGTATTTTATAAAAAGTTATATTAATATATAAGATTTAACACTATACTAAATTAACAAGAAAATTTTTTTAAGTAAACATTCCTTAAATATGATTTTATACATTAAAGAATGTTTTTATTTGATTATCATTTAAATTAGAAAGTAAATTAAATGTGAGAATATCATGTGGCTTTATTTGGAATCATTTATTAGTAGTAGGATATATATTAATCATTGTGTTTTGTATTATTTTGCTCCATTTTATTTTATTATTGTTTTTTATGTATTAAATAAATTTTTGTTATTTAATTATTTATTCTGTTTTACACATCATAAGTATACCATGGTGTAATCATCTTTGTGTTTTCGCAGCACATTAGTTTAGAACATTATTTTGCTATATCTATTTATCATTATTCTTTACGTTTTAGATTAATTTAATTTTTATGTGATAGATAAATTTGTTGTTTTTATTATATTTTACATATTAAAAATATACAATTTTGTTATTTTTATCACTATGTTTTTCTAAAACGTATCGTTTTAGTAAAACAATAGAACACAATGACGAATAATACGCTAAACCATTTGAGGCCTATCCCGACGAAATTTTTACACCCTATCTTGACGATTTTTCATCGCTATAGGTCAAATAAACATGTCCCGACGACAAGTAGTTGGCATAGAACTCGTCGGTATAGATTCATACCAATAGACCAAAAAGTCGCCGGCATTGGCTTCGTCAGTACAAGCTCACCCTATACCGACGACATCTAGTCGGTATAAACCAAAAAAAAATTCCAAAAAAGGCCTATACCGACGACATCTAGTTGGTATAGGGCTAAAAAAATTTCAGTATTAGACCTATACCAACGACATTTAGTGGGGATAGGCCAAAAAAAATTTAAGTATTAGACCTATACCGACGACAGTTAGTCGAGGCCAAAAAGAATTTCAGAATTAGACCTGTGCCAACAACATGTATGTTAAAAAAAATTATAAACACCTATCCCGACGACTTTTAGTCGGCATAGGTTAAAATTTTGGCGGTCTAATATCCCGCCTTTCTTGCTGAATCTGTACCAACCAGATGTCGTCGGGACAGAGTGAAATGGGGTGAAATTCTCAAAAAAAAATACCAACTACAAGTCGTCGAGACTGGTTAATTTTTAGCGACGACTTTTGTCGTCGGGATAGGTGTCGTCGCACAGCATCCTTTTCTTGTAGTGATAATCAAAATATCAAGTAAAAAGTCACAATGAAATGCTAATACAAGGAGCAAAAAATGTAAGTATTTATATCATGGTAATATACTTATAAGGATAAATAGCTTGTTTTTATAATGTATGTATCATTAATAAACATTATTTTATTTATAAAAGTTATGAACGTGAAAGGCCTTAATGGTGGGTGAAATAACGGTTAGATTGTTCATAAATTGAAAACATTTGTTAAACAATTGCAGTGGAAATCATCAACACAAACCACTAGTCTTAAAAATTTAAGAGTAATTAAACTAAATTCATTAAACAACTATCCCAGGTCTTTAGTCTTTGAAAGATGTCATGTAGCTATTGAATCTATGTTAAGTTGTTCTCTGTCTTTGCTTACCTTTCAAACCAATATTCAAACTTTACATTTTTCTAGCAAATAACTTTGAACATAACATATTTATCAAGCAACAATAGCTATTCAGAAATTCATACTTTATCCATAATTGTTCATTTAACTTTAATCGTATATCTTTAACATTACTTTGTCATATTTTAGTATGGATTTTATTATATTCTTTCTTTCATCATCTATAACTGTTCATTTAACTTTAATCGTATATCTTTAACATTACTTTGCCATACTTTAGTATGGATTTTATTGTATTCTTTCTTTCATTCATCTTCATCACTGTTTGAGCTTTGTACAAATACAAGGATCCTTTACCAAGTGAGTATGCACAAGACACAACCTCATTATCTCTATATAATGTGAATATACATATGACACGACTCCTTTATCTCTAATCATATGATTGTGCACGATTGCATGACTCCTTGATCAAATGATTGTACAAGAATGTGTGACTCCTAGATCCTTTATTAGGTGATTTGTGCATGAATATGGGCTATAAGCGAACCGAACAAGTACAAGCGAATCATTGTTTGTATACATTCGTTTAACATTGACCTTGTTTACAAACATTAACCGGAAAAAAAAGTCTTGTTTCGTTAATTAAATAACTGAACTTGCTTATGTATGCAAACAAACATAGAGTCATAAAAAAAATAAAAATCAATCTCAAACATTATATATAATTACCTTAAATAAATAGTATTAAATATTTGATATATTAATCATAAATGTAGTTATCATAAAATAAAGTAGAAGTTAAAAATAATAATCATAATAAAAATTACTAAAAAAAGAATATTTCAAAGATTCCAGCTTCAAGTAACTATGTTATATATAATATACAAACTTTAAATGACTAGATCTATGGTTTAAATTTCAAAATTCTAAACTAAATATAAAAAATTTAAAAAATTTAACACATATAATAAATGCATAATAAACAAAGATACTACTAAAGATTTACTAACACAAATGAAGAAACACGATCTTCGTTCATGCTCATTCGTTTAATTAAAGAAAGTAAATTTCTTATTCCTGTTTTATCATTTGGTAAACAAACGAATATAAACTAACTTCATGTCAAACAATTTACAACTGTTTGTTGAACATTGATTTGTTTACAACCCTATGCACAAATGAACGACTCCATTGTCAGGCGAGTGATGCAACAAATGCAGGACTACTATAGATAGACATGCACAAAATAACCAATCACCCAACCCGAACTAGTTTCTAGACCGGTTAAAAATCAGTTTTTGAACCAATTTTCACAACCAGTTTTCGGTTTCAATAATACCTGGTGGTTGCAAACTAGTTTGGGGGTTAGTAGGCAAAACTGGTTACTAACCAGTTTTTGAGACAGGTTAACCGGTTTTTTTTCTTTTAAATAGCCTTTTGTTACCGTTAGGAAAATATAGACTTTAGATACCGGTTAACCGGTCGATACAAAAACATTCTAGCCGTTTGAAACAGTCTTATGGTCTTTAACCCCAATTTTTTGGGCCATTTTGTCTCTAAACGAATGTATAAATATATGAGGGGTGTTTTAGTTTGATCACGCAAATTCTTTACCTCTCTTACGCTCAAATATGATCAAAAAACGCTAGAAAAACACTCTTATTTTTACATTTTTACCATCTTACGGTCATAACATTCTCAATTCAAAAGAAGAGATCATGAAGTGCGTAAAGTTTTGTTGGTGTTGGTGCTTCTTCTTCAACCGAACCAACCGTTATAAGAATAAAAGATACAACGAGAAACAAATATCTCTTCCACTATTTGGCTTATGAGAAATGTCAAACGGCGTCGATAAGGCACATTGCAAAGGTTGTGGTAGTTTCTTAAACCAGAGGCCAACTCTACTTTAAGAAGTCATTTGGCCAAACATTGTGTTATAGTCAAAAATAATCACATGAACGATCAAGCACAAATGTCAACTAAATATGGGGTTTGGAATTTTGATCCTGACATGGTTCGTGAAATGATGTGAAACTTAGTGATTCAAGAAAGTTTGTCTTTCAATCATTTAGACAACCTGCGATTGACGAGGAAAATTTACATATTAATAGTCGCTCCACTATTAGACGTGATTGTTGAAACGTTGGCAACAAGATGAAAATGAATTAATTTTAGGTTTTGAAAATTTAAAAATTGGGGTTAACTTAACAACGAATGTTTAGTTGGCACCACATACGTTGCATGAATCGTATCTTTGTGTTACCGCGTATTGGGTGATCACGATACATGGCAAATAATGAAACGTACAATTGCGTTCGAAATGTTTCCTTATCCACACACGGGCGAACATTAGTTTTACATGTTAGATTATATAATTCAAACATTTAACTTACCAGATAAAATATTTTCAATAACTTTTGATAATGCCTCAAATGATAATACTAACTCAGTTTAGAAATTAAAAATTAACATCGGTTTATATGTAATGGTGTTTTTTCATAATAGATGCACGATACATATCATTAACTTGATTGTGAAAAATGGTATTGCAATTCCTCAGATGAACCCTATAAAATATAATATTAAACAAATGTTCAAAAAATATTTGAGTCCTCTAATAATAATAATGTTTCCATTAACTAATGATGAGTTGAATATTATTTTATTGTTCATGTTACTAATTCCACACATAGATCACTTACAATTTAGAAGCTAGAAATAAAATTAAGCTGGGAGATGATGATAAAAATAATATTGAAGTCGTAGAGACTATACAATTAATAATAAAAATTGGTTATTATATTTTATCATGATATTTTGTTATGTATCAAAGATAACTTGAAATTTAGTATTTGTATCAAAGTTAAATTGTGATGGTAACCGAATACCGTTTAAAATACGGAAGACACCTGATTGACCTGAATTCTGGATCAACCTAGAAAATCAACCATTATCGGTGTGAAATATGGGGTGATATAATATATTCTCTTTTTTCCTTGACATACCGCCCCATTATCAATCAATTTCTATTAATTATATCAATCAATCCCTATGAATTATATTAAGAGATGTTTTTTTCATTATCTTTTTGTCTTTTGTGACTTTTGTTACTCTATTACTATACGTTATATTAGACACTCGTCTATCTTATATAACAAATAAACGTTTTTGTTTACCACTTTTCATGTAATGAAGCATATTTTACTATATTTTCTCCCCTTAAATGTAGAGTATTAATTCATTCATTAACAATCCTTTATTAATAATAATAATAATAAATAAATTTGACCAATTGTTATATAATTATTTTCTTAAAAATTCTAAGTTTTAATTCTTAATTTTTCATATGTTATAATATTAATTGCAATTTAATTTAATTTAACTATGAAAAAAAAATCTAAAAGTGAGTTTATAGTTTAATAAAGTTAATATTTATCAATTGCATAGAAATGTTACTACACAAATAAAAAAATATATATTATGAAAATAAACTTAACAAAATTTATAATTATCATATTTTTAATAATACATCTTATCAACTGTAAGTGTTAACAATCATATTTTATGTTATTCAATTTTTGTAATACACAAGTAGGGGTGTAAACAAACCAAGTCAGCTCGTGAAATGCTCGGGATCGGATCGGTAAAAAGCTCGAACGAGCCCGAGCCCAAAAGTGTGGCTCGTTTAGTAATCGAGCCCGAGCCCGAGCTTTACATATCGAGCTCGAGCCGGCTCGCGAGCCTTAACGAGCTTTTTGAATATATAATTTTTATTTATTATATTAAGAGTTTATTAATAAAATTAATTATTTTTATATATAAAATTATGATAAATATATTTAAATCAAATATTTTATGTTAAATTTGAAAATATAATTATAAATATAATTAAATTAGTAATTAAATTAAATAAATTAAATAAATAAAATCGAAACGAGCCGAGCCGAGCTCGAGCCTAAAAATTTTCTAACGAGCCGAGCTCGAGCCTGATAAATAAAGCTCTTAAGGAGCCGAGCTCGAGCTCGAGCCCGAATGTATCTAAACGAGCTGAGCTCGAGCCTTAACGAGCTCGGGATCGACTCGGCTCGTTTACACCCCTATACACAAGTTTGTTAAAGTAATGCAATACACATGTTTTTATAGACGCTATTTTTTTATTATAAAGTATATAAATTTAATTTATTCATCCCGTGTAACACACGGTAGTTAACCTAGTATTGTATTAAAAGAATATTTCACATTCTATTTGGTCCTTGTTTAAATCTTTTTTCAATTCTTTTCATTTTTAGAGCACTACTTGTATCTACGTACATCTATCTATACTTATATACTATATATAATAGATATAGTTTTGGTGAGACATATGTCAATTTTTGGAGCATCAACCGGACGGTAGGTTCGGTAGCAGTAGACGATAGCAAGTAGATCAGTCGGGAATGGGAGGGAGAGAGGGTTTGATCTGCGTCATGGGTAAAGTGAGAAAAGAGGGAAAAAAGGCGCCTTTATTTAAGCATTAGCAACAACGTGCCGCCCTTATTAGTGTCGTAACTATTGCTATCATACAAAAATAATAGAAGCCATTCAAGTTTAATGATCCGATGACTAAGTAAAATGGATACGTGTGTGGGTCACCATGTGTCGTCGCTAAAAACTGCGTCACCGCTAAAAGCGTCGCCACTATTGAGACCTTTTCTTGTAGTGAAGATTAAGAAAGTTAAATAAAAGATGCATCCTGAATATGATTAACATTAAATATGTATATAAACTAATATATTTTGATTAATGATTAGCAATTACGAGTATATGTAGATATATTATTATAGTTTAACAAAATAAACAAATTGTTTCTATCACGTGGATTTTAACGAAAAATATGTAAAAAATATTTTTCTTTTTCTTTTTTTTTTTTGAAGAAATTTTACTCGGGGTTCATGCAAAGAGATCAACAGACAAAAAGCCGGTTTTTTGTTTATTTATTTATTTTTTCCGTTTCGATGGACTGACCTATATTTTTGCGAATGATGATTAGCTAATTCCATGAATTCCGTACGGACAGAGTGCGAGTGTTTATGAACACACAATCTTTGATATAAACATAATTCAATTACCAAAAAGAATGAAATGCTAAAAAAACATAAAGAGTGCGTCGAAGAATTTAAATAATGTAGATAATTAAGGATGGCGATCTACTAGTAATGTTTGAAATAAATAGAATAATAATATGGTATATGTGACTCTTTGTTCCTAGGTTTCATAAATTACACATATGGTCTCAGGCTTTAAACATTTGTAGCATATATAGTCCTTATGTTACCAAATTATTTTCACATACTTGACCAAATTACCCTTACATAAGGATTATATGTGTTGTAAATATTTAAAGTTTGAGACCATATGAGTAATTTATGAAACATAAGAACCAAGAGTAAAATACGAACAAACCACATAAACCATTTTAGTAATTTAAATATTTTCTTGTCAGGGAGGAAAGAATAGGCTCATGTTGGGACTCGGCTTCTCATGCTTACACAGTAAGACCAATGCATGTTTGCTCTGGTTGGAGGGTCAGGTAGGTTTTATGGGTAATGAAAAAACTAAGAGAAATCATATATAATCGTTAGGATGGTTTGGAATAAAAGTAACATCACAAACTTTAACAACTGTTAGGGCTTATTTGTTTGGCTCATGAGAAAGCCTATAGCCTATTTTGTTTTAAAGATTAGCAGTGGTCTATGAAAGGTTAAAAGAGTATAAGAGCTGAAGGCTTGAAAAAGAGCTGAAGTGTGCAGAAAAAAGAAGAGAGGAAGAGGAGAAAACCTAATTCCTATCACCCACATACCCAACTGCATTCTTAGTCAGTTTCCTAAAGTTTCAACCGTTGGATCATTCTGAGTTTTTGGCGACTGGTTTCAACAGCTGGTTTCGACACATCTATGTGTGTCTTCAAAATTATTATTATATAATAATCAACATTATATTATACGCATTTAAAAAAGGTAATTATTGTATGTGAACAATTAAAGTAATGAAATAATAATAATTATATCATATTAATATTAATAGTAATATTAATTAAATTATAGTACTAACTAATATTAATAATTAATTAATTTGTAACGTTATTTTATGTATAAAAAGGTGGCCACATTTGAAAAATAACAATAATTGTATAATATTAATATTAAGTAAACAATAAAAATATAATGTGATTTTTTAATCAGAACTTTTTTGATAGTTCGGATATATTAAGAGTCGTTGCAACCGATTTTTTGTCTATGTTTTAATATTTATAATGTTGCATCAGCTCCTCACTGTGACAATGTGGTATGACTCAACCTTTTTTGTGAGACATAGGTTTTAGGCCATTTGAATTTTTTCTCTTTCTTTATAAAATGTATATTTTACAATTGGTAGTATGACCGTATTTATTATTTTACTCCTGCTTTTAAATATTTTACTTTGATTTATGGTTTAACGATGACGACTTTTATCTTATCTTAATTTTGACATTTGAGGTTTGTGTTTTTATGATATTCAACGCGGGTTACCGTCACAACACATGTGGTAAACCCTGGTTGGATAATGTGGCACAAGATTTATAAATAAATTAACCAAGTTATACACTAGTACCTTATGGAAAAAAAGAGTAAATAACCGATATAGTTCTTGTGGTTTGCTAGCATTTCACTTTTTTACATAAGAATTATATGTGCTACAAATGTTTAAAGTTTGAGACCATATGAGTATTTATAAATCTTAGAGACCAAAAGTGAAATACTAGCAAATCACATGGTTACATGTCGGTAATTTACTCGAAAAAAAAAAAGTAAAAGTAAGGAAAAAAAAAAGATAAATGACAAAAACAGCCCCCACAACAAAACTAAAAACAACTTTCCACATAGAGGTGGGCAAAAAACCCGGAACAGGTCATACTCGAACCGATGGATAGATATGGTTCTGTATTCTCAGAGAAATCAAAACCAGAACCGGAAAAACCGAAACCGGTTTCACCTTTACCGGCAAAATCCAAACCAGAACCGGCCAAAACCCGATCTGGAACCGGCCAAAAACCGGTTGGAACCGGCCACAAACCACAACCGGTTCTTGGATTTGTTGACCGTAACTGGTTCTAAAAAAAACATGGTTTGTCCACCTCTATTTCCACGTATATTTGACATGTACCCTTTTAGTCTTCCAACTATATTTTATAGGTGCGTTATCTTTTACACTCTAAAAACATTCCTGTAATCGTGTAGCTTAAATTGGCAATAATTTAACATGAAATTAGTATATATATAAATTCTTAGAAATAGAAGATTAGGTAGCACTTAAAAGTAAAAAAAAATATTGTTCAATAACAAATATATCCATAAAATTAGCATAGCTCGTTTGCTTGTAATAAATTTGTTTTGAATTATAGTTATGATGTATTTATGTAGCAAGGCAGGAGGATCCACCTCGTTTATATACAAAAATTAGTTCGCTAGGTTTTTACTTTTTAATAATATTTCACATTTAGAAATTTTAATATATCAACTTTATGATGTTGATTTTTTGGAAAAATTAAGATTATATTAATATTTTACAGTGCCGTTAACCTTTGAAATTATCAGGTATTATTGAACAAACTCAAACAAATTTAAATCCAATAAAACCAGAATTGATGCCATAAAACTAACAGATTCATGATGATATCATATCCAACAATACATTTAAAACACATGGACAAAAACATGTAAAACTTCATTGTTCGTAACACCAAACCTACATTCATTTATCCACAAATTACAAATACACTCTAAAAACTTAAATTTTAAATACAAATATATATATAAAGATCAAAACCAAGATCAAAACTTTCACCAACGCTTTTACAAACACCATCTTAATCTAATAGTTCTCTCTCATTTCAAATCAAACGGCAGCAACGAACATACCCAGTATAATTGTTTGGCATATGTGCCACCGAACGCGTTTAACTTGTCAAACTAATTTTATGTACCCCAAGTTCTGTACTGACAAGTCTAAGTAAAGCATACACCAGATCTCTTACGCGAGAATTCCTGTCAATTATTTAAGTAAACCAACTTCATTTTATATATGCAAGAATATTACTGCTTAATTGTAGTCAAATTCTAACCAAATTACATCCCATTAATTATCAATAATGGTGGGGATGTAATTAGTCTTTCTAGAGGTGGCAATTTCGACCTATTTTATTATGAATGGGTCAAGTATATTCTTGACATACTTGTTACTAAAAACATAGCATACTCAATCAACCCACACCGTACAGACATACATCTCGCGTTCTTTTTAGAACCAATAACATGTTGAGAATGGAGCAAGAACCTTAATAGAAGCAAGGCATGCTTCAATTAAAGAGAGAATAGAAAACCAATTATTAATTTCTCTCTTCACTATTTCTTTATTTTGTCAAATCTTAAAATATGCATATATACGTTTAGATAAAAGACTATAAATATCATAGTCCTTAAAAATAGATCTTAAAGATATGAAATTACATGCAATTTTGTAAAATTAATTAATAAAGAGTACAAGAGTTGGAACGGTTTCTCGCAGTTCTCAACAGATTTGTGGTTCTCAAAAGGTACCCCTACATGCATATGCATATACATATCTACCTATTACAATAAATAAAGGTTTCTATTAACACATGTCATGTTCTTAAATCACCTTAAAAATGGTTTCATACCTCTCTCTCTCTCTTATTAAATATCTATATAGCATATTTTATTTATATTTTCTTATTTTTCTTCTATTATATAGTAATGATTTTATTCAAATTGGTAAATAATGTCTACATTATAAGTCATAGTTTTTATATTTTTATAAAACATCTTTAAGAAATAAATGATATGCTATTTAAAAAATTATTATAAAATTTATTTATGTAATTTGTGTAATACACAACCTCTCTCCCATATTTTGAGATAGGGGTAAGGTTTGTCTTTATCTCTCTCCTTCGAGGCCCACTCAATAGTGGGAATTCACTTGATATGTTTGTTTGTTTTTGTAATGCACAAATATTTAACCACACAGACACACATATATAGGGAAGGGTTCAATTGTTAACCCTTCTTTATTGCGATAACCGAATAACTACATCTTATTACTTTGGGGCCACATTAAAGTAAATCTAAAGGAGTAAGTTTTTTCTTCTTTTTTAATTAATGTAAGTGGGGCCCACATTAATTACATAATTTGAAAAGAAGAAAAACCTACACCTTTAGATTTACATAAATGTAGGCCCCAAAGTAAGAAGATGTAGTTATTCGGTTATCGCAATAAGGAAGTGTTAACAATTGATAGAAGTGCTCGAAATTTTGAAAATATTTATGAGTTCTGAAATGATCCTCTGTATATATACGTGTGTGGTTCCCCATACCCTACAAATAACTTGGTTATGAGAGATTTCCTAGGTATGGTTATTGTACTGGTTATTGTATATGTGTGTGGTAATGAAAGCAAGACCACAAAAATTCATGCATATGAAGCATTTGTTACCTGGACTTAACAAGCTCACACAAGGGCAAGAAAAGGACAAACAAATGTGCATGTTGACCGGTATTCTCCTCTAATTGACCGCCACCCTTTAAAAAAGGATGTAAAGGAAGAACTGAAGCTGTTTCTGTATGCAAGACAACACGTGCCATTTCTTGGAGCACAAAAGCAATCTCACTGATTCTTGCGGAAGGAAATGTCCGGTCACCTTCCAATAAATTTTTTTTAAATGTTAGGAAAAAAATAATTATGACAAATATTTTATTAAAGATGATACTTACCTAATTCCTTCTCGTCAATAATAAACTTTTTGAGAATGTATTCGCATCTTGTCACAAGTATCATGATGGATATTTTGCTTACTTGGCTTCGAGTCGGACTCCAGTTGTTTGATTCATTGCTGTAACTGAGCAAAAGCAATATTATTATGCATCTTAATATTATTACACACACTAACTTGAATAAAAAAGATGAATAAATACCAGCTTAAGGAAAACAACTTATGCAAGCAAGTAAGAGAGAATCTACTACAGTGGGGTGGCACAAGCTCAACTGTTTCAACAGGCAAAGAACATGTACGAGAAGCACATCGGTCAAGGGTTATTATCAACCGCTCCAATATCTGTATGTCAATTTAAAACCATAATACATAAAAACAAAATCCCACATCTATAAACCGTATAATAGGAAGTAATACATATCTAAGCAGGTGGGGTTCAAAGGGGGTTACTTCTGACTCAAAAAACTTTGGTTACTTGATCTTTAGTTATTCAGAGACATTACTTATAAACTTCAAAGTATTGTGGATTATTTATTTAAAGAAAGAAACAAATTACACAACAGAGTTTGCATTTTGCAACATTTAAATATATTTTGTATGCCAAAGGCACACCCCAGGCAAGACAATGCGCATTAAAATTGTTTTGAGTGCCACAAGGCGCAAAGGAGCACTGAACTAGAAAGAATCCAGCCTGAACAGAAAAAAACATGTATAAACTGGCCAAAAGTTGTTTACAATCATCTGAACCAGCCAAAAAACAGTCTAAACAAGCCAAGCAAAAAAACCAGCCTCAGCAGTCAAAGCCAGCTGAAAACAAGTCTAAAACAGCTAAAAAATGGCTTGTAAAAGGCATGTGCCTTACTTGTCTCAGGCATGCCCTTTTTAAGCTCATTGCGCCTAGGTGATAGGCTCACCCTTTGTGACTTGAGTGAGCCTTGAGCTTTTAACTGCCTAGCTATAAAATTTGTTTGTGCATGATTAGTCAAAATTACAATACATCTAATACACTAAAACCACAAAATAGAGTGGAAATTTTAATTTATTTCCTAATTAATGGGTTGACTTATAAATTAATTTTCTTTCTATTATCTCTAAATACGCCAAAAGAGTATAATTAAAGGAAGTCAGAAGAGAATAGGTAAAATTTTAAAAGGATCACAAAAAGTATTTTTATTATTACTTAATACCTCCTCAATTTATTTATACAGCAGAGATTATTCACTTGTTTTGTAATCATATTTTACACATTATCTATAAGATATGAGAATTCCAAACAAGAGGTTTTCGGGTCAACCAACTTGTTTTGACCCACACAAAGAATTACCTATTTTGACTTGTTACCAACCATGAAAATATGAAATGATATAATAAAGTAGATTAGTGATAGAAAGATTACATCAGGAGAAGCATCGATATCTGAAAGGAGAATTTTATCCCCCAAAACATCTAAAAGTTCCATTTCAAGGGATTCATCATCCTCCTTTGATATTGCAGCAAGTGAACTGGAAGGAAGGGCACGTCCACAATACCCTACCAGAAATATTTCATACACATCAGCAACTTCTTTCCATAAACGAATTCTTGCAGGCTTGTTGCTGTTTACATCAGGCCCTGAATTTGCTAATTTGCTGATGTCATCAACTAGCAATTGGTTGAAGCTTTTAACAGCTAGTCCCCATAGTCCACCATCAGGATTTTCTCTTCTTGTTATCATGCATCTGTAAGAACATAACTTTTTCTCAATTATGAAAAAGGGCTTAAATATAACAAAATTATTAATACCATGCCAATTGGGAATACAAAACTGAAAGCCCTGAATCAAGTTTTTAAAATATTTACAACATTTAGGAATCACTTAATAAGGTTAAGGAGGATCTTATGATGCCATGTTATGAGTAGTCAAAAGATAAAAAGAAGTATCAAGAATTATCAATATAAATCCAAATGTATGGATGGACACATGAATTTGAAGTTATCAAAATGCCACCTTGTTTTATAAAAAAACTATAAAATTTGAGGTGACCATTTGGGTTGTAATTTCTATCAAATGAATCAAAATTGTTTATGTAATCATATATAATGCTTTCATTATCTAAGATACATTGATAAATGAAAACTGAACAAAAAGGTTTTAACAGCTCAATCCAGCCCAACTGGGCCCCTTTCGTCCTATGCTAAAATCAAAACCCATTTGATCTTTTACCCAGCCTGTCCGACCCAACCATCTTTGCAACCTCTATAAAAGATCAAGTGCCAGGCTTTTACGAAAATTCACTGAATAAGCTGTTTGTTGTTCCTTAACCCCCTCACATGCATGAAAAATAATACAAGCAGTTGTGGCTGTAAAGATATAATAAATGTAGTTTTGAGAATATGCAGTTGTGGCTGTATAGAGCATGTTACCTTCCAAGACCTTGAATTATATAAGGAAAGATAATATATTTCTCAGCAACAGGAGCTTGTAGGAACATATCTACCAACACAGGAATAAGCTTTTCAGCAAACAAATCACTTTTGATGGTCGTTTCTGAAGCTTTTCGTGAATCAGAGCTTGAAGAGAGAGATTCTAATTCTAATTGTTCAGAAGTAGTAGTCCCATTAGAATCTGTGGAAACAATACTCAAGTTTAGAGGTGGCAAGAGGGGCCTATTGACTAATGGATCAAAACAGGTTGACCAAACACCACCTTTTTGTTGATGTATTATTAAATATAAAAATTACAAAAATATTATGATTAAAAAGTTGCTCTAAATCATTGAATGCGCATTTTGGGCAATTTTTTTTAACTACTTTTTTACTCCTTATTCCACCCAATCCTGCTTTTGCAAAGATTCTAACCCACGCCACTTTTTGTGAGGGGCAATATTCACCAATGCCACTAGGCTAAGACCATTGGCGCATTTTAATCAATTAAACAGCTATCAACCAGTTCAACCCCATTTGATCAGTTACTTTCATAGCTAAGGTTTCTTGTCTGACCAGTAAGAGATCATATACAACTCAAATCAATTGCTTTATAATGTAATTCCAGAAGATGAGAGATGAAAAAAATGAAAATACAAATACAAAAAAATAAAATAAAATGGTCATGTCAAATACCAGAAGGATATCCTTTTGATTCCACGGGTCTTGCATCCTCTCCTTCATACTGTACAAAAGAATTGGAGTTCGGAAGATAACGCAAAAGCTTCTGGAAGAAGACTGCCCACAATAAAGGAAGATGATGAGGTGGACGTAACTGTGGAAAAACTTCCAGTACTACACGCTGAACTGGCGGAACATGTCCCTGTAAAAGTAATTATCAGACAATCATATGGATCTGCATGACTGCCTAGGCCCTAGGTTTTAAGTTTATCTCAGTTCACACAAGGCCTAAATATAAGATAGAAACATGAAAACAGATGCATATTTTATGAGTAATGAGCTCAGGCATATCTATAGTACCTAAAATCCGGTCACTCTCAATGTACTATAAAAGGTTTCAAATGACTAATGCAAAGATAAGAAGAAAAAAAGGATTTAGAGAATAGAAAAGTAGAAGAAAAATATCAAAATGGTCTTTCTTATATGAGAACATAATAGGCCTACTTTTATATATTTTTGGAGCAGTTTAGTTGCTTCAACATATGTTAAAATTTTCATATGAATGGTTATTTCAAGACATAGGTTTGCCAAATTGCCCATGGATGTTCAGATATTTTCAAATTACACAATGAAATTTTGATTTAGAGCACAGCCTTTAATTTTTCTGATATTTGCAGATTAACAACTCAACTTTAAAAAATTTAATACAATCAAGTCAATGGGGATTTTGTAGCATCCAACAGACCAAAATAATGCAAATATACAATATCCCATATCAGAACAAAAACAGGCTACTCGTTCAAAAAGGTAAAACAAACATGAACAAATTGCAACTAAGAAGTCCCAAACTGCTAGATTCTACAGAGATTTATGTAGTATCTATTATTTATTTGTTAGTATAATGCAGCTCTCAAATAAAGCTAAATGCTGGAGTAATAGTTTCTTATATCATATGCAAAGATTAGCACACTCACATATTCAGCTTCAAAATTATTTTGAGTGTTCTTTGTTTCTCTAATTGCAGAATCAATGATAGAAAGCAACTGCGAGTACATGCTACTATCAAACATTCCTTGTGCATGCACATATACTTCTCCTGTTATAAAGTAAGTATATAAATAAAAATTAAAACACTTTTTTGTGTCAGTAACATAAATACAAAAAGGTCATCTAAGGTCAGAGAAATTATTACCTAACCCATGAATTATCTCTTGCTTCACCTTATTTGTTGCCATGTCACCACATGCAGTTGGGTTGCAGAGAACAATATCATAAACATCAAGAACAGATTTTAGATATAGCATCGGCAGATTTCCCTGATACAAGTTTAAATTGATTTCCAACTCTTCATATAATTGATTGCAAAATTTACCAAAAACAGAAAGCTAGAATTATGACATAAGAAGTTGGCTTACCTTTGGTGAATGAGAGAGGACAGTCGACTGCAAACAACCTACTGCAGCAAGGGCAACTTCTTTACTACCATTTGCAATGCTGTTCTTCACAGACTGAAGCAAAGATTCCCATCCTGCAACATAAAAGTTTGGCTTTATCATTATTCTGGATTGTTAATATTAAAACAAGAACACACAGTCAGCAAGTAATCAAAGAAAACTTACCAGACCAAAAATCAGTTATACTTCTTAATAGTGGAAAGAAAGTACGCAGAATACGAGATATCCCTCCAAAGACAAGCACAAGCGTTTCGTCCCATTGTTTTTGAGCTGTGTTCCGGCTGCATATCATTGAAGATGTATACGATAATCAAGCATATGGACTGAAAAGATTATTAAAATTAGCGCAAGGATATGATCATACAATGACTGAGTTACCTATGATGTATGAGCATATGAACAGCTTTTCCACCACGAACACCAAGTTCTTTCCCTTGCCATTCGTCTTTGGAAGATGTTGCAGCCTATAATCATATAATCATGTTCAACAGGAATGGCTATGCGCGCGTGCGTGTGTGTGGGGGGTGGGTGGGGGGACGGAGGGAGGTTGGGTTACAGGTTATTTTTGACAGAACTCAGTCAGGATTTGCAAGAATATATTGTGCCCTTTTCCACTAAACTTTATAAATAAAAAGTGTACAGAATATGGTTACAAAAACTTTAGTATTTAGAACTAATCTAATATTTTGAGTACCTAAAATAAAACCATTGCTAGGTATCATAGATATACTGCACCTTACCATGTGAGAAGCACGATCTAAGGTGGTGAAAACATAATTCCAAAGACAATCCTCCCACATGCTCTTTGAAAGCTTTTGTCCATGGCTTCCTAGGGTTTGAAAAAGTGTCCGCACAGCTGAGTTCCTTACCTAAAGATGAACAAGGCAATTTGATGATAAATTATGTTACAATAAAATAGCTCAAGTACTTTCAGGGTAGAATGGTTTTCCGTGTTGTGTTCAAAATATTAAATATCAGATGACGTATCAGAATCTTGAGGCCTGATTGGTACTTTGGTAGGAAAAAAAAAAAGAAATTACCTCAGGTCTTTCATCAGCTCCCAGATTTTGGAGCAACGAAAAAACAGAAAACAGCAATTTTTCATGTTCAGCTACAGATACCAAGGAATCTTGTTGGATAAACTTTCTAACACTGTTTCCAGTCATTTCTATCTTTTCACCATGCTTGTGTTCTGATGTTTCTGCAGAAGAGGCAAACTTGATGAAGAATTATTTTGTAAACTTGTTATAATGGGAGCTGTTAAAGTAAAAATAGACAAGACTTGAACCTTTTCCATTATCTTCTGCAGGGCTCTCCAGCAGACCTTTGGCAATAAAGTCTGTTGAAGTCCAAAGTAGGCCAATTGCTGTTAAGCTGATATTCAATTCAGTCTTCTGGGAACCATATGCACCAGTAACATCTATGCATCTGATTACCCCAAAAAATGATTCAAATTGTCAAATGAATAGCTGAAAATAAGTAGATCAAAAAAAACATAAGAAAAAAGAAACTCATAAAACTCTTTATCCAAAATAAGACAGCTCTTTATCCAAAACTAAACTTGTCATCATTATTCATCATTATCGTACTTTGTATATCCCACCATTAGCAAAGCTAAGATAGGGTAAGATGTAAACAACCTTACCTTTACACCGTTGGGAATAGAGAGGTTACTTCCAATGAGACCTCCAGCTCATGATGCTAAATTAACAAGACAACCCACCACTTTTAAAGTTATTTCACAAAAATTAAGTAAACTAACGTCAAAATTACTACAATTTTACTTTTGACACTCAATGGCCCGCACATATATACATTATATGCGTGCACCGCAAACAGGGCCCATCCAAAACTAAACATGAGAAGCTTAAAATGACAAAACCTACAGAAAATTTGAAGAGGTTGATAAGTCAAATTTGTTTATAACTCAAACACAGTAGAAGATAAAAACTTTACAAAACCACCCGTAGCTCACGTACGTATTTATTTCAACATATAGATATCGAAGCATCAAGAATGCAATATTAGAAAAGTTTCAAATCAAGAAAATACCTAATTTATAACATATATATAAAGTTGAGAAAACTCACACATGGAGAAATTCTGAAGGTACAGTTGATAACCCATCGTTCATAATGACTCGTAGGCTCTACAAGAAAAGAGACTAACATGGATAAAGTAAAATAAATGAATAAATATTCTGCAAGTATAGTTTTTAATCAATATTCCCAAAACTACTTTCCATTAGCTTTGATCAGATAATCAAAATATATACTCTTTTGCAGTGATTTAAGTATTTAACTAGGTTGAATAACTATCGTGGTCCCAAAATGTATACATATACTTTATATAAGAAAAATACAAACCCTATATAAGGTGACCAACATAACACAAAGCGTTAGGATTCAATTTATAATATTTCATGATTAGAATATTGTATGATTATATAAGTACTTAGAACTCTTAAACATGTGGCTACAGTTTTACTAACCTGGAATCCAAGGGCGACTATATCCTTTTCAGATGATTCAGCAACTGATCTAAAGAGGTATGGAATGAGAAGTTTAACCAACATCATGACATTAATACTAAAACAGAGAGGTAGTGAATAGTTACCTAAGCATTTCAAGAATATTTGGCCAGCTATGACACAGCTTATCTCCATGCCTCTGAAATAAAGGTTTCATAGAAAGAAAAAAAAAATACATGGTGAAGAAAAAATATAGCATATACTCCATCCATCCACAAAAATTGCAATGTTCCATTCTAGATTTAGTCTGATAAAAAGATTCAGTATTTTCAAATATCCCTCAATATCAGAACCATAAAAATCTTGTCTGAAACAACTTTCAAATGTTGCAACTAAAGGAGGCAAGATAGACATGTCACGTGTGTTGGATAATAGACTAAAACAGGTTGGTTAGGTAAAGCCGTAAAGCTGACCAGAATACACTATTTTGTCTAAGTTTTTATATTCAAAATAACCGAAGTGTTATTACAAGAATACCATGTCCTTGAATAAAACGTTTAGAGGTTTATGCACTAAAGATACTTAAAAGCGCTGATCGACTTTACCCTATTCGGCCCATTTGACCCATCTCCTTTCTAGAAAATTATTTTTATTTGACACAATACACCATTGAGTAAAAAAAAATCAACCAGATTAATGCCATAGTTGTACTGATGACTTTAGGAAATTGGTAATTTATGCTGAAAACATACCAAAAGGAAAAATCTTGCAAATATTAACTGACATGTTAAAATGGAAATTGAAGCAATTCCAATGGACGGATGAAACATTAAATATACAGTTAAAATTTCCAGGATTGCAAAAAAAATACCTCTAAAACATGCAGAAGAATTTTTAAAGATCCAACATGAACATCACTACTCGAGCACGAATCGTAAAGTACATGTAGTGGAGATATGACAGAAATCTCAAGCACCTTCATTTCTGTTTTGATCTAACAAAAATAGTTTTATGACAGAAATTGTAATTATCGTATGAGAAAAGAGATGTATCAAGATAAGAAGTGACTATATGAAATATTGTCACATACACCATGGTGTCTAGATAGTGCATACTCCTCAAACTGATCTGAACCTAAAACAGCAGAAATTGATTGATCCAAAGCATTGAGTGCCATTGCACGCAAGTGGTGATTAGGGCTATTAGCAAGCTGTAAAAATATCATAGTTTTATCAATAACTAGTTGCAATCATGATAACAGCAATTTTAATGGTGTATAAAGGGTGATTAGTAACCTCAATAAAATGACCAACAACTTCATCCCACAATGACTGAATTCCTGAAACAGAATATTTAAGCCACAAAGCAAGGCAAAAAAGAAAAGTTAAAACGAATCCTATTTAGATAATATTTTATCTCCTTTTAGGAGATTTTGTAGAAATTAGTACGCAACTGAAAATGAATATGCAAGACAGCTGTTCAATAATGGTTTTTGAACTTACTGTGAAGATTATTGACTAAAATGGATATCATTCTCTCTACTGCAAAACTAATGCTTCCTGTTTTCTGACTTGATGTTTGTGAAATACCACTTAATGTTCCAGCCATTGATTGATATGACAGCTGGCGAAGCGCAGAAAGAAGTGACTTTACTGCTGATAAATTCATGAGTCCAGAGCTCTCGAACAGCTTCACAGGAAAAACAAAATAAAAAAGAGAGAGAATAGGTTAGAACTCCTAGACTACGGTAAATTTATAAAGGGAAAAACATATAAATTAGCAAAAAATCTGATTACATCTATTAATGGTAATAAAGAGATCACCTGAGAATTCAAAGATGAGAGAATGCTGAAGTCACTGTACTGGCCAGATGGTTCTCTAGTAAGCTTTGAGACAGCTGCAGATACCTCCTGTATTAAAATATCATAGAGATTAATGTCATGTTATGAAGAAATCCAAATACAGGACCTGATGTAAGAGTTAACGGGACCTGAGTTGTTGCATGAGGCGAATGAATTGCTCTATCGAGTGCTGCTAGAGTTTCCAAAACCTCAAATGTACAAAATAAACTTGTATTACTTTCCAACTCATATATACATATAAAGATGAAGTGTGTGTGAAAAACTAGATAGCCCTACCAACACCCAAGAAGGTCCCAGAACATTGTATAATCGATGAGTTATGTTGAAGAGAGTCCTGAGGGCCTAACTTACATAAAAGACAAACGAAACATACAAATAAGACACCAAAAGTACACGATTTTATCAACAATGACATTTCCAAAAACCATGTACCTGAAAATTCTTAAGCGTTAGAACAACAACATCCCTTTGATCCACCACTGGCTCTGTTCGCTTTGACCCCGGAGATTGTAAACTACGACTAATATGAAAGATAGTTGGTAATGATAGAGGTGTACCCAGCAAACAGATCAAAAAACTAATAGAAAATAGAATCCTCTAAGGGGAAAACTTAAATAGAAAATGGCCAACAATCACACTAGACACAAACTAGATAATGTGACATTGTGACTAGCTTCTCCCATTATCATACTTGACCAAAAGAAAATTATAAGGATGCATTTCCATGATGGCATTTGATAACAATGATAATCAATGTAACAATATACATACTATATGACCAAAAAGAACTTCAGTACCTTCTCCTTTCAGACTCATTTGATGAACTTATGGTGAATTTGCAAAGTGATGCAAGAAATGAATTTAAAGGTTCCACAGCCCGAAGAACACCACATGCCTGAATGAAAGTAGCAATAGCCAGCATACACATAAATGACTAAAATGACCAATAATATAATGTAATGAGAAGATCTCTTGATGTTATTAACCCTATTATACAAGAATTTAGGGGATACCTGTGTGAATGCTTGATAACCCTTCAATATCTCCAACACTATAGCTTCACCTTGTGATCTGTTAAATAAAAGCTTTAATAAGAAATAATAATTGGTTATGCAATATAAACAAAGGAATTTGATACCAAACATAGTACTTGGTCAAAATCAAGGATAGTGCATCAAGGATAATCAACCACACTGAATCAACCATTGTCGTGCATAAAACAGCAGTTTTTCCAATTAACTTTGCAGGTGGATCTGAATCACATCTTGGGGATTCAAGCTGGGAACAACAATCATGGCATAATGTTACAGAAGATTAAGAAAATAAAATGATAAATAAATGCAAAGTTACCTCACCAACATCCACTGCTTCATCAGTCAAGGTAGCCACAGTGAATACAACTCCAAGCAGACCTTCAATAGCCAAAGTTACCGCATGGGCTTCACTTGCAACCAAAACAGCAGCATTTGATGCATCATTATCTAAACTCCATTCAATTCCTGGAAAACAAGAGATGATTAGCAGCTAAGGTTTGCATGTGCCAAGGAATAGAAAAATGTAAATTGCATACAAATATAATAAACCATATACCTAATTCTGGATTTAAATCTTGTATAATATAACAAAAACAACAGAATTTGAAAACATAAACTAAAAAACAAAGATGCACCTAGGGGAAAGATTGCATAATTAATTTCAACGAAATGTATGGTAATATTGGATAAGCATATAAACATTTCCTCATTACAGATTATTGTTACCTTTAGCTTTACTTGTAAACATTCCTGCAACAGCTGCCAAGCTCTCCTCACTTGTGTCCTGATACTGAAAAAGTAAAACATGTTATAAGTTTCTGTTTATGTCGAATTGTCGATAGTCAATCGTATAACATCTTACAAGATATATGTAACTTTATTATGATTACAGAGATTACAATTGCAAACAGAAAAAGTGTATATTAAAATGTCACATGACTTGACATTGTGATCATCTGTCATCAAGTGTTTTCAGGTCCCCTATCCCCTAGGCCCCTTCACATGAGTTATCATTTAGGTGACTATTTCAACTCATTTACTTATGATTTATGAATGGCTCAATTTGGGTTTTGTTTAACATGATAGAGAGCAAGTAAAAGTACCTGCACACTTGAAACCACCCGAGCAAGAGCTTTTATCATACCCTCAACTACATTTGTGTTCTTTGGGTTCCTGCAAAGAAAATAGCAACTCGTCAACTACTTTTTGTCAAAAAAGAATTAAATATACAATCCATAGCAGGGCATATATATTAGATGTGATACCCACTAGACCTTGTTAGGATTGTTAGCCATTATCTCTTAGCATATTTTGAGGGTTAGATTTCTTGTTAACCACATTTACTCAGACCTATTTTATATGGTTATTGCATTCTCCTGGACTCGGTGATCAATTCATGTTTGGTCTGGTAGGGTAAATTAAGATCAAATTTGACTGATTGCAATAAAAAATATTGTAAACACATATGGTCTTGACTAGTAATAAAATTTATTGGTTGGAAATACAATATGAACAGATTCATATTTTCCATTTTCCACCACTTGAAAATCAATTGTTTGTGTGTAAAGAAAAATAAAAAACAAGCTTACATGTCAAAGTTTTGAAACAAAATTCTCAGAATATGTGCTTCCACACAGAAACCCTGCCAAATTTAAAGTTATCAGTGAAGGTAATGGGAGTGAAGATTTTCTCATAAAAAGAAAAAAAATTAGGCCGTTAGCTGTATTCAATAAATCAAAATTACCCGCAAGATTTCAAGTACAAGAATGCGATGCCACAATGGCAAATCAAGTGAGGTAGCCCTAACTAACATGCTGAGAAATACCTGTCAACAAGTTAAGGCCCCCAGAATCAAAATTAAGAAAGCCAAAAAAAGAAAATCCACCACAAAAACTTGCATTGTATGCATATAAACATGAAAAACACCACACACTCCAAAATGCAACCATCAACAATAACATCCACAACAACAGTTTCCAAGAATCAATTTATGACACTTGGAACTTTTTTACAAGAGTAAATGAGATTATCCAATTAGTTTTTATTATTTTCATTGCAAATGCGGGACTTTATACAATGGTGAGAGGTTGTTTTTTGTTTAACAACCACAATTGTCAAAAAAAATTTATAGGCATGCCCGTCTGCTTGGTATTAATTATCAACGAAATAAAGAAAGCCATACCTCAGATTCAGTGATGAGGGATGAACTATAATGCCTAATAATATGGGCCACTGACCGCAAAACAAGGCGGCGAAAATAAGGTTCTCCAGTTTCTCCTTCAATCTGTAATAGAATACTAAGTTAAAATAATTTAAGGTGAAATTTGAGTTATAATTAAAGAATGCTGACCAGACCACTCACCTCAGAATTAGTACGAAGTGAAGTCATCAAAAGTGAACAAATCTGATGACGTAAAACCTGTACATATTCAAGGATAGCAGCACTTAAAAAATACTTTACAAATATTTTGACACGTAAAAGAGATAAATAATTCCGTATTATAAATATAAAAATAAAAAGTGAATTGGTAATCACCTGCTCATAAGGTAGTAGAGTTCTAAACACAGCCACATAATTAGACAAAATAAACCTAAGGATTGTAACAGCAAAACACAAGCAAATAGGTCAGTTGCATTTTTGAATCAAAATGATTAACGTAAAACAAAAGCTTCTCACATTCCCAAATGTGAAAGTACTTGCCTTGCTTCAAAACTTGGAATGGGATATTATGATTATAATATACAATTATACATTACAAAAAAAAAAAAAAAAGAAATAACAATTAAGATAGCTTTCTTTTTGCTTCTTTAGTGAATTAAAAGAGTTCTTTTGCAATATTAGATGTCAATTTTAATTGTGTGTTCAATATTTACTTTTGAAATAGGCCATTCCAATTGGGAAAAACTGTCATACAATTTCCACAAACAGGGTGGTTTATTGTTCTTAATGTAACAATATAAGAAAACATAACAAATGAAGAGCCCTTACTCAAGTATATCAAGTGCAAAGGTTCGTTGTATAGAACCAACATGTAACCAGATGGCCTGAAATATATAGAATACATTTGCACATCTTGAAGCATATAAACATGTAAAAAATGCCATTTGATACTGACCAACTTTCACAATTGTTACACCTAGGTCGCACAAAACTTTTTTAAAGGTTTAACCACTCAAGTTTCAATTTATTTTCATAGTTGTAAAATTGCACACATATAATGTATGTGTATAATGTATATAATGTATATATGTGTGGGCCCCCAAGGGGCAAAAGTAAAATTGCACTAATTTTAACATTATTTTACTTATTTTGTGAAAATAATGTTAAAAGTGTTGGGATGATTAATTTCAAACGATAACTTTGAGCCAGGGACTCCTTCGGAGCAACCTCTCTATCCCAGTTGAAATAGGGGTAAGGTTTGTCTTCATCTCCCCCTCCTCCCCAGACCCTACTAAAGAGTGGGAATATAATGTAAGTTTGTTTGTTTGTTTAGTTGTAAAATTGTATAAGAACTTGTATTACTAGATGCATATGCCAATAAAAGCATGCCAAATGTGTAAAATAGCTAATGCAACAGGCAATTGAGTAAAATCAATGACATAACACAAATACTCAAACATATTGTTATGCCATTATTTTTACACTATTGGCATGTGATATCAGCATATATATAATCCATAATACAGGTCACAAATCAGTTTTTTTCTATCTCATAAACATTGATATAAAACTATAATTTGAGTGTGCAAGTCTATTTAATAAAAATCCGAGTAGCCATGGTAATCTAGCAAATTTCCCAGAAATAAAAATTCTAGAGACTACCAAAACAAGTTTAAACAGAAAATAGAACATACAGATCCACCTGCAGCAAGAGCTGTCAGGTCCTCAAGCAACCGTAGCCCAAGTTTTCCAGCTTCTGTGGGGGTTTCCCTCATTTTTAATTTTTCTAAAGAGGCAAAGTCTTCGTCAAATGACCTACACATCATCAATCATTTCATAAGAAACAAAATATAACAACAATTTGTCACAAAAAGTGCTGCGTACTTTGAGTTGTTGATACTATGATTAACATTAGAAGTAACTGATGCACTTCGCGAAATATATCCTCCATGAACAAGCTTGCCAGCTGGAAGTGACTCGGAAGAAAGGACGTGATCAAATATTAATGCCACTGCTTGCCTAAAAGTTGCTGCGGCAGTACTGGAAATGACTCATTAAAAGAGTGAATGTTAGTTGAAACAGAAGTGAAATAGCTCAAAAAAGAAAATTAATCTCCTAATGATATGGAAATTGCATCCCTATTTACACTAAACATAGACATTAGTTTGGAAGTAACAGTACATAATTTCCAATCACTTATTTGTTTTAATTTTAATTATTGGCTGTTTGTCAAGTTACTGAATTAATTGACGAAAGAAACATACACACTTTAATAATGTGAGACAGTGGCATATATGTAAAAATGTATTGTATTTGATCAGTTGCATCTTACTTCCGTACACTGTCAGAGGATTTGTTGTTCTCAAGAAGGTGAAGACAGATACCAAGAGCTTGGGCAGTATGTTCCTGAGATTCACAATATAATTAAGGGGAAATATTTTGCTAGCTAGAAAGACATCAAATGCTCATTTGGAAATCTTGCTTTCAAGTTATCCTGACAAGATAAATTACCAAAATGAATAGAGAACACATACAAAGTCTCACAATATAGCAAAAAAAATGGTGAACGCCACCATTAGGCACCCCTCACTGACCAGTCCCACGGCCAACATGAGGGAGGTAAATCACGTGACCTAGGGAAAATGCACACAATATAGTAGGGAAGAAGATAATAGACAAAAAGCCTGTATTAGCTGCTGATGGATGCAACTTGCAAAATAGGCTTGAAATGAATTATTATTTGTGATTTCCTCCATGCCCGGTTCTCTTTCGTCAATCTCAAGAGATTTTAGAAGGCAGTAACAAGCTGAAGCTTGTGAAGAGAGTAATACAGTTTCACTTTCACATTTTTTGTCATCTTGATTGTTAGTTGTAGTTAAAGATCTTTTCTGATGCAAGAGACAAAGGGTGTCTATAAAAGAATGATATAAAAGCAGTAACTTTAGAAGCACGTATAAGTGCTAAAAATCAAGCTTGGTGGTGTTGAAAGATACAAAGGAATGAGAAGCTTCTTCAGTATTGAAACTTTATAGAGAAATTGATGCATGAAGACAAATATAGATACCTTTAGATCATAAACTTACTAAAAATAGCTAAAACTGTAGCTAAAAGAGATAAAAACAGCAAATGCAGAGTTCAAAAGCATTATTGCAAACTCACCTCACCATCAGGTTGTAGGCGAGATTGAAAAATTATGAGTACTGTTTGAAGAGTCTTTAGCTGAACTCCTTCGTCTGCCATCTCACCATGCTGGAAAAAGTGAAAAACAACAGATTTATAAAAGGTAGAACTATGAATTCGTATTTCTAGAAACCACATGTAAACAAGGTATATGTTTCAATAAAAAACCTAAAAGGACTCTCTTTAAAAAGCAAATAACATTAAAAATTATGCAAAAACATATTAAACTCGGTTTATATTGCATCCTGAAAAAATAATAATATGTGACTCGAGTCAACATAAGGATTACCCTACTCTACAAACACACACACACACAAAAGATGCAAAAACAATTGGGGGTTTTAGAGAACATCTGAATGACTAACCAAACAATAAATTTAATAGATTAACCCTCCGCTGCTATTACATATGTACTGGTAAATATAGAAAAATTATTAATTACCCAAAAGCGTTATTTTACTTAATTTTTGAGAAAATAACATTAAAGGTGTCGGGTTGGTCGTTAATCATGCATCATGAGCCGGAGCTCGAGGTTCTCATTGGAAGCAATCTCTCTAGTCCTACGGGTAGAGGGAAGGCTGTCTACATCTTACCCTCCTCAGACCCTGCATTAGTTTTGCTAATGGTGAGATATACTGAGTACAATGATGGAAAAAAAAAAAAAAAAAGAAGACTACCTACCCCGTATATTCCTACTCTACAGTAGGGTCTGGGGGGAAAGATAGAGACAAACCTTACCCCTATCCCAGTTGAGATAGAGAGGCTGCTCCGAAGAAGTCCCGGCTCAAATTTATCGTTTGAAGTTAATCATCCCAACGCTTTTAACGTTGTTTTCACAAAATAAAAATAAGTGAAATAACGTTAAATTTCGTGCAATTTTATTTTTGCCCCTTGAGGGACCACACATATATACATTATATGCATGCATCGCAAATGGGGCGTATACTGATAATGATGATGATGATATCAATTACCCAAAACTTAGAAGCAAATCTCTAAGCCCCTTGGCATCAATTCGTATATATTAGCTCTAAGTTACTTCTACATATCACTTGCTAAACAACCATTTGTGACAAGTGCATTTTTTAAGATTTATGTCATTACAACATTTTGATTCATCCTTATTTGGTCTTCTTATTACAATTCAAGTAAGCAATTTTAAGAAGTTTACTTTGACTATATTATGCAAGCATTGACATTAACCCTACTAACCTTTATAAAACTTGCACTTAAAGTCATAAATAAAGATCAAGACTTTTGAAACTGAACTAGGAGTAAAATACATATGTAAACCAATAGAAGCTAAATCCAACATGCCCAATTATTTTAGAGATAGGTTAGAAGTAGCCATAATAGGATAAAATAAAGAAAGGTAGATTGAAATGGTTTGAACATGTAAAGAGACAAGCAATAGCTCTAATTAGAGAGGGGAAGGGACTCTCACAATGGAAGGGAGAAGAGGCGGAGGTAGACCCAAAATAACATGTGAAGAACGAATTAGACAAGATTTGCTAGAATTGCACCATGGTCCAAGATAAAAATTTGTAGCGACATAGGTTTAAGGTTAACGGTTTTAAGACATAAAGTAGACGTAGAATAACAGTGTCATAGACACGTAGATTCCTACTTATTGTTTTAAGAGAGATATGCATTAAATGACTATCACCTATCATGCTACCATTTCGCTTGTAATAGTAGATCTTTTTTAACTCCATATTACTGTATTTTGCTTAATTATGCGTGTTTATGCCCATTTGTGTTTGTATGTGCTTGTTTTTTTTGTTTCTTAATGGGTCGAATGTCTCTCTGGAAGGAATATCTCTTTTTCCAGGGATCTAGTCAAATCGTGCGTATCTTGCGCTATTGCGTTTACCCAGCCACAACACAACCTAGGTTGCAACAACACTCCCAAATGCGACGGAATTGCAATGCAAGTTGCAAATTACGCCGGTCGTGAATAGTTGTGTAATGTGCCGACCTTGGATGTCGGCAATACTCCTTCATAAATCGGTAATTCTTCCTCTGATTTCTTCAATCATTGTTCTAATTTCTTCAATCAATCTTAAGAATTCTTCAATCGTCGATATATTCATCTGCGAAATCGACGAACGCCTATTTTCAGGTGCTAATTTTACTAATTTCAATTGCCCTATGTTATTATAGTATTTAGTGGACTCGTTTGCAAAATTGACAAATACCATCTCTAAGGCTTCAAATTGCCCTATGTTATTACAGTAATTAGTGGACTGGTCTGTGCTTATTGATTGCCCGTGTTTAGTGGACTAGTTTGTGTATATATAATAATAAAGTTGAAATCTTAACTCAGTTGAAGCATATATCAACTAATAAGCTATGTTAGCATTTGTTTGATGTTATCATAATTTCTTGATGGAACCATGGAACTAAAAGGTAATAAGAATTAAGAAGCTTCATTAGAATGTTCATATATTTAGTCTTTAATCTTTATACCATATTTTGAAAATTTAGTATTTTGTTAATAAAGAGCGCATTTCATACATGATGTACTTGCATTGTGCAACGCAAAACGGATTTTTGAACTAATCGCATCGGATCACATCGCACGATTTTAAACCAAGCTAGGGACAGAGGTAAGGTTTGCCTACATCTCACCATCCCCAAGGCCCAAACCCTACAAATGGCAATGCTACGAGTGGGATTTACTGTGTATGGTGGCGGTGGTTGTTGTCTTGTGAGTATCCATTTTGTTAGATTCCTTTAGAGGTAATTCCTAAAACTCATGATAAGAATCATCTTAGCATAGAACAATAAGAACAACATAGCATTGTATTACACAACTTGAGTCGCCTGAAAATGGAAAGATTCCGAAAACTAAAAGAATATAAAGAAAAAGACAGTCAAGGGTTTGGTACTTTGGTGACACACACATATGTATATAGATTAAACCACTCATGGAACACAAAAAGTAAGAGTAAAGAAGAAAGATTCAAACACACTTACATCTTTAAGGGTGACAAGGATCTCATCTAAAGCTGGTGGAGCTACTGCATCATGTGCAATGAGCTTTTGCAAACAGGATAAGCCAATGACACTCAGTTTAATTGTCTTAACTTCACATGCCATCAAAAAAATCCTCAATATATCATCATGCTGTGCAATTTCACTAGAACTTGACAATGAGCGGAGCTGAAATTTGTAGATAACAGACATAAATCTCAAGCTCAACAAACAGATATCCCATACTCATGTAAAGACGTTAATCATATTTACAGCTTCGTGTGCATGTGATGTGATGCCGAAACAAGGTAAAAAGAAAAATCGATTGCAACATTGCATAAAAATGGTTTAATTGAGAAATATACTTAATGTAAGACTGCAGAACCCTAGGCTGCTCAATATTGACAAACTAAGTTTTGAGTATCGATCACCAAACACATAATTCTGTACAGCTGCTGCTGCTAAATGCTCAAGTTCACAAAGCAACAATACTTTCACCACCTATATCGAACTACAATCCGTACACTTTCACATGGCAAGATCAATGTTCAAATATAACAAACACGGATCAAATCGTCAAGAAAAGAAGAGACATTCAACGGAAAATAAACCTTCAAAATTGCGTGCTCAGCTCCGTCTTTAATGGCGGGATACCTACGGCGTGCTTCGGCGGAGAGCGCCCGTAGATCTGACTCCAAAACCGCCATAAAAGCCATCTTCTTCCTCTTTTTAGCCGATTCACATATGTCTTCGAGCGAGCGAGCGAGCCAATTTATCGAGATCTTGAGGTCAGATTGTTCAGTTGTAGATCTTCCTCTTGTTGGTATGAGTTGCGTTGTTCAGTTGGCCTGCACATGTGCCGTGCAGAGAAGAGAAGAAAGAGAGGCGTTGAGTGTGCAACAAGAGGCTAACTGAGCTAGGTGCGATCCATAGGTTGGGTTGGGTTGGGTTCGGTTCGGTTAGGTTGGGTTCATTTCCAGTGTTTTTGCCCTAAAATAAAAGGGTGCTATTTTCTTACAGCTAAAATTAATTTACATTACATAACACATAACATATTACATACCTAGTTAAACCATACTTTTAAATAGGGTCTCGGATGGTAGAGATCAAAACAAATCCTAAAAAGGGTAGACATGCTGCTTCAGAAGAGTACCCGGCTCAAAAGATATCGTCATTTTTGTTTTTTTCTAAAACATGTTTCAAATAAAACAAATACATTAGAAAACATGTGGCAAACATATGCACATAATCACATGTAAACAGTGACGGATTCAGGAATTTTTTTTACGAGGGGCAAAAAATGGGTTGTTAAAAATGGGTCTAGATAAAAACGGGTTGGGTTAGTTGAAACCACAAAACAAACCCATCAGTTCGGGTAGATGCAGATCGGGTTAGTTAAAATCACCAAACAAACCTATCAAAAGTATTTAGAAAAACAATTACTTAAATAATCAATTTCAAAGTTACATCATAAGTTAATATTCATATAAATTCTATGAAAAGAATACAATTTTTTTTATTAATTTCCAATGGTGCCCTTTTATAGTCAGATATGTGCCTTTTATAATCATATTCATGCCCCTTAAAATCATATTCGTGCCCCTTAAAATCAGATTTGTGCCCCTTTATAATCAGATTTGTGCCCCCTTTTGTTTCAAAATTAAGCAAAATTATTTAAAAATAATGTGTTTTAACATTCGATCGTTGGGTTCTACGGGGGCCTATCTCCCCTAGGCTGGCTTTGGATCCGCCACTGCATGTAAACAAAACATGGTTACCAGCATGGCATATAAACAGCAAGTAGAGCACACATGATGTGGGCTGCGATACAATGAAAAACAAAAGGCACATGTAAACTGTGACATACACCACGGAAACAAACATAAAACACGCAAATCAAACGAAACCAATATGTCAAGCATGCATTCCTTAAAACTAATGTTGTGCATAAAACTAGGGTTGCTGACCTATATGCGAATAGACTAAAATTTACATTAAATTATATATGTCAATACTTTCAAATGATCTTCTAGATAACATTTTTTTAGTATAAACGTATTAACTATTCTATATGCAGCTCGGTTATGAAAATCAAATACATTACATTGATATAATTGAAAAGTAAAAAAAATAAAAGTTAGGTTATTGCAAGAGAAAGCCAAAAAAATTATAAAAACACACTTTTTAAAAAGCAAATAATTATAAAATACAAAATTTTTATAAGAATACATTTTTTTTTAAAAAATAAAAAACAATTTTGAAAAATAAAAATTCAAAAAAATATAAATTAAAATCAAAGTTCTTAAACTAAGACATCTTTATAAAAAAATAACATTTTTTTCAAATCCCTTTTTTTAAACAAAATATTTAAAAGAGCAAAGTTTTAGAAAAAAAGTTAACAAAAATGATATTATATATTTATTACTTTAATTTTTTATTTATACGTAATTTCGAAAGTATTTTATCTTAAAATATTAGTTTTTGAAAATTTTCATTACTAACTATTTAATAATTTATTTATTAAAATCGTTAAATATATGGCAAACCAGCGTAAATTTGTTCTGTACTTTCTAATTTTCTTTGCTAATTGTTTTTGATTTTTTTTAATTAGCATGTGTAATATAAGAAAATTAGCCTAATTTCAAAATAAAAACTTTTGTTAGGAAAAAAAATCCACAAAAAGAGACGCATGTGGTGAAATGGTGAATCAAAATTGGCCTTTTACTTTTTGTGACACGTGTTATTTCCGGTTAAAAGAGCTTCCGGTCTTTTTACTAAAAACTAGAGATGTTTGTCAGCGAGGCTATTTATTTTTTTGATTTTCTTGTTTCTTTTTCATATTTATTTTTGATACTTAATATTTATTATTGATATAGATTACAGATTATAGCTTACGGATATAGATCATTATAAATATATTATTAAACAAATAAATTTAATGTGAAATTAGTTATAAAATTTATTAATAGAAAACTTATTTTTTATTTAAAAGCTTATATTTAAGTCTATGAATATTATCAAATTCTAACTATTTCATTGAAATATTAAAAAATAATAACGGTACTAATTGTTTTTTTCGAGTAATTTCTAAAATATTTTTAATATTTAATGTGACTAGGAGAGCCGGAGAGGTAGCCTATAGACAGGAAACTATGGATGCCTAAAATTTTGGAGTCTACTCTAGAGACTTGCTTTATTAATTCCGTTGTTTATAAACTATATTTAATACCAATGATATATTGTCATACTGGTAAGATGAATGTATGAGGAAGCGATAGAAGACTCAGGTCATGGGTTCGATTCTTGATCCCATCCGGTTTTACCGGCCTTCTACCGTCGTGCTTTTGGGCGGGTGCTTGGGTCGGGTTTTTCCCGGGAATTGGTGGCTGGTGGGCTAGGGGCTCCATCCGACTGGACTAGTGGCCAGCTTGGGCATCCTTTAGCCATTGGGGGCCGCGTACGGAGTACCCGGCAGTTAATTAGTTGGTCGTTCAAAAAAAAATAAACTATATTTAATTTCATCTATCTTTGTTAAGATTACAAAAAATATGACTTGTATTTATTCTTGCCTACTTTTGGTTTTAAAACAATTATTAAGACTATTATGTACTAGATATTAATGAAGTTATCTTAATCTTACGTATTTAAGTGTTTTACCAATATTTAGTCTTGCCCTCACCGAAGGGGAGCGACAGAAACATCGACCGGCTCAGTTTTATCAAAACATGACCATGTCAGTATTAAATCAAACTTATATCAAGTTACAACGGTATATTTGAAGTATACACGAAAACTATAAATAAGTTCTATGATAAAATATACAACATAAATTAAAAATGTAGGTATTTAAATTTAAAGAAAACTAAAAAGTTGTATGCATGAGTGTTCGTAAACAAATAACTGATATGGATAGGTATCACACCCAAAACAACGACATAATATGTTGGGGCATGATTGTGATTGTTCAAAAGTTCATATGCTACTATTAATGTTGATATAATTGAATATCCATTTTAAATATTCAAACATTCAAACATTGTAATTCAAATCCAACATTTCGTAGAAAGTTCAACAAAATATAAATTGTTTAAATTATAAACTAGGTCCTCTAATCATAGCTTATGTCTTCCACATCTTCAATTTCCTGTCACACATGTAAAGTAGGAGTTTATTAGCTATTTGCCTGTTTGCATAGTTAGTGCTAAGTCTAAGTAGCAATTAGTGTCACACCCCGAGCCGCGTGTAGAATTAACAGCATTGTGACGTATTGTTGTCATAACCAAGGTGTAAGAATAAACCACAAGATTACTAAAATTTCATAATACTAAGATAAATTGTTTCACAACACTTAACGAAAACAAAGAATATATAGCATTTTTATGATAAAACGATCAAGATAATTGTTTGTAGGCCATCCTATATGAGCTTTAAGTCTTTACCTAACTTCATTTGATATTACCTGAAACATGTAGTGAGAAAATGTCAACTAACAAAGTAATTGGTGAGAAACATATGTTTTATGATTTAAAAACGTTTGAAGTAACATATGTTGTACACTTCCAATTCAACATCTTCACATAAGCACATTATTAATACAAATACATGATCATGCAATCATGCCTATATGTTGAATGTGTTGATATGTTGAGCACAAACCCACAGTTTGCCCTTATGTTGAATGTTGAACGATTTCCATCATATGGCCATATAGTACTACCGTTTGGCTTGCACGTTCAAGTTAATGATAGAATGTTAATGTTGACATTAAGTATTTTGTTAATAAATGTGCATAAGTAAATTAAAATAATTAATAGAATTGTAAATGGAAATGATGAATTGTGTATGCCAAACGCCTACATGATCCACCCCAATGGTTTAGAAATCAAAAGTAAAAAGGGCTTTGAATCTCACATGTATGATTGATGAATGTCTTCACGGATGTTGTCTTGTACGAACACTTACTCGACTCCTACAACATCATAGATTTCTTTGAGTTTGTGACTTAGTATAGTTTAGGTTATTATGTTTATGATTTTGTCTTTGGGTATTTTAAATATTGGTTTTCTTTAGGAATAATCATGTTTTAAGTTATTTTTGAAATATTTGTTATAATGCCTTAAAATACCAAGTATTGAGTTTCTAAGAATTATGGCATTATGACGACGTATTTTTGTAAATAACTATTTATTTAACTCATCAAATTTAAGCAATTAACATTATATATTCCACCTGTGTATATTTTAAAATCATATGTACGATATCATATAAATATTCATATAATCCATATGCATGCTTTTGCAATGGATTTTTGTTAATAGGTGTAACTTTTGAGGACATTTATTTCAAATTAGGTTTTGACCCATGAGTTCAACTGGGTCTTAAAAATAGTAAACTTCAGATTGAAGTTCTGAAAATTTGCATATATATACTTCAAGATATCTTAAACAAATTTTATTTAGAAAATATTTCACAATTTGGCTTGCAAAGAGGTCAACACAGTCATACAAATGTAAAGCGTTGATGTTTCTATTTTGACAGATTATGTCTAGTAGGTTTAGCCATATTTTTAATGTCGAAGAGTTTTGAGTTAAATTATGAAACTTTCCAGTTTAATATTTTAAGGTATTATGAACAACTTTTGTTTAGAAAAGTTTTTACGATTCGGTTCGTAAGTAGGTAAAAACAACAACACAAGTTAGGGGGTACAATTCCGTGCTCTAATCTTGTGAAGGCTGTTTTGAAATCATTTGATTGAGTTAGAAAGTGTATAAATAGTCCTTGGAAAGCTAAAAGAACAAGCTTAGTCATGGAACTTGAGTTAGTGTAGTTTGAAGTTTTTGTGATTATTTTATGACTTATTGAAGTTGTGACAACTTTCTGTCATATTACAGAATATGAATGAATGAAGTAGCTTATCTCCATTGTAACCAATCTCTCAATGATTCAATTGTTGTTACATCCCTGCAATTCCACTATTGACGAGGGTGTGATAATACGGTTACCTAATTTGTCAAATGTAGAAACTATAGTTGCCAATTTAAAAATAAGAAAACTCTTTCATTTCCTTTAAACCACCCACCTCGGTAATTAGCATGTGTTTAGTACAAGAATGATTTAAATAATATAAAAAAAGGATATCAAACAAGAAAAGATGCAACTTGTCATATGCATGGCCTCTTGTTCCAAACTTTTGTCCATTCAATTTAAACAAGGGGAAAAAAAGAAACTAAAGAAATAAACTATTTCCACCTAGAACGTCTATTTTATGTAATTAATTAAGTCTATCTTCTATGAGTATCAAATGTGAATGAGTCATTGAGCCATATATCAATTAGTTTGGGAGAAAACAAGCCCATAACTTTTCAATGTAAAGCTTATGTGTTCGAGTCTCACTTGAAATATGTTCCAGGTGGGCCACAGGTATTACCATTGTTGGCTTCCGAACGATGGGTTTAATTACTTTGAAACAATGAGCGAACTGGGTCACCAATGTTGTCTATATTTCGCGGAAATGAGCGACCTTACGCCATTAGTTTTACCCGGGAGACCGGCCTTAGAATGTATTTGTTGGTCAGTAAAAAAAAATCAAATGTGAATGAGATTCATTTGTTTCTACACATAAGTTTAGATGAAATATTAACATAGTTTGATACAATACTTGGAGTATATAGCGAGACGCTATGTGTAAATATTTTCATTTGGATGCTTGATTTTCTAAAATTGTCAATGGCACGAAAGAGTAAGTACAAAATGATGAAATTAAAGAAATTATTTTCTTGACTTTTGCAATACTTCCAAAATTATTGCTATTGTGAAGTTATTAAATGATTTATATTCAATGAATTGAAATATTTTAATATATTTTATATAGGAAAACGCCCACACGTCAAATTATACTTCTAGATTTATTTCATTATGTATCAATGGGTTGAAACTTTCAATATACCCATCTACTACACCAAACCCATAGCAAAATTGGTGTTACCATACGTGTAGCCTTGGCCATGTTTTAATCTCCTCCTAGATTATTAGTAAAAATATATAAAAAATTCTTAGTTAAATTTCAAAGCATAATCGATATAAAAAACGTTGAAAATTTCCGCAGACAACACATAGCGTGTGTTTATTTCTTGTGAATTATGGCCAATAAATGACTGCACCTAAGAATGATCTTAAACTAAGAAATAGACCCTAGAAACTAAAAAATGGTGTACTAAGCAATTGCAATAGTCGGATTCATTTAAGAAATACCTGATACGAAAGAATAAACATCCGTCCACAAATCAAAGTTTAGTTTGAACATAAACTTGGTTATATCACAATATCAAATACATTGAATTTTAACTGACTATGACACATGTATTGCGGAAAAAAGAAAAAAACTAATTATATAATGTTTGAACTTTGAACTCGATGAGGATATTAACAAAAACTACATTAGTGAAGCCCAAAATGTTTAAATTTGAAATGTGGCAAGTTAAGCACATTAATAAGTTAAACATAATTAAAAAATTGCAATTAAATTTAATGGTCTCACACTTGCAGTTATAGACTAAATGTCTTAAATAGCCAATTAAAAAAATTGTTATTTAACTATTATTAACACGTAAAACAATCACATGAACCTAGGACGAACATGTAATGACCGGAACCATTCAATAATAGTTAATGAACATTAGTGAGGCACAACGAGAATGACGAAATTCGAATATAAATAAAACGTGAATTTGTTTAAGTTTGTTAACATTACAAATAATTGAAGTATACTAAGAACGATTTCAAAAATAGGATTTGACACTACAGGATTCAAAGTGTAAAAATTATATTTAAATGCAATGACATTTTCGTAAATAGTGTTTAGCTTTAAATTGTATTCGAAAAACTTAAAATTCGGTTCAAATTTTCTAATTTGAATTCATTTCGATTCAAGGTTAGACATTTAATTTCGAATTTGTAATTTTCAATTTGATTCGATTCGAAATTTGAATTAGAACCATTTATATATATATATAGGGAAAGGTTCCCCTAAAAAGTTTATTTTGCCTAAGAAGGTTAAGAAGGATTTTGAAAAACTCGAAAACCGACCCAAGCAAACTCCGATTGAATTCATTTTTGCATCATTGGAATCGTCTTGTCGAACCCTAAAACCTAAACCTTAAATTATAAACAATAAACCCTAATACTAAAACCAAAACTTTAAAAACAAACCCTAAATCTAAATATAAAACATAAAAGCTAAAAATCAAGCCCTAAAATCTAAATTTTGAAACTAGTTGTTAAAGGTAAAACTTAAAAGCTAATATTGTAGGGTTCGATGAGACGGTTCCAACGCAATCGAAATGAGTTCAATCGGAGTTCGTTTGGGTCGGTTTTTGAGGTTTTGAAAATCCTTTTTAGCCTTCTTAGGCAAAATGGACTTTTTATTTGATATTTCCCCTATATATATATATGATTATGTTCAAGTAAAAAGGGTGAGAAAGATTGTGGATTTGACAAGTGGCATTACTCTAATTTAATTAAAAGGGTATTTTGGTCATTGTGTTTAGTATTGTGTTTAATGTTTCATATCATTGTGTTTAATATTTATTATTTTGATTTATTTTTTATATCATATTGTCTTATTTTCTTATTGTTTTTTATGCATTAAATAAATTGTTCTTATTTATTTTTTATGTTTTATGTATTAAAAGTACATAATTGTGTTATTTTACCTTTATGTTTATAAAACTTATAATTTTAAAAAACATAAATTGTTTTTATTTTTTGAAAAATACATTTCAGTCATTTAATATATGTCTATGTCATTGTGTAATATAATCATCATTGTGTGTTATGTTCAGGTCATTGTGTAATATATTCATCATTGTTTTTTGTCTTCAGATGATTGTGTAATATATCATCAATGTGTCTTATGTTCAGGTCATTGTGCAATAACCAATATTTTTGTTTTACGTTAAGGTCATTTTGTAATCTACGCGTCGTTGTGTTTTACGTTCATGCAATTGTGTAATATACACATTGTGTGTTATGTTCAGGTTATTGTGTAATATATTTATCATTGTTTTTTCTCTTCCGATGATTGTGTAATATAGCATCATTGTCTCTTACATTCAGGTCATTGTGTAATAGTCATTATTTTGTTTTATGTTAAGGTCATTGTGTAATCTACGCGTTATTGTGTTTTACGTTCAGGTTATTTGGTAATATACACATTGTTGTATTAAATGAATTTGTTTTGTTTTATCATTATGATTTATATATAAAAAGTACGTGATTTTGTTGTTTCGTCAATATTATTTATAAAGCTCATGAATTTATAAAAAAAATAGTTAGACACTACGACAACAAAAAGAAACACTCACAAACAAAAAAGACACAATAATAGGCAATTATACACGATGACGCATTACAAATATAATAGGTAGAGAGAAACGTTTTTTTTAATTTTTTTTATATAACAATATTATACTCGTTTTAAAGATAAAAAATGCTCGTTTTTTGGTGTATTTTTTTAAAAAAAATAATATTGTATATAAAAGTTATGCTCGTTTAAAAAAAATGGGGGAACATGATAAAAAGTCAACAAAAGTGTCTATGACTAAAATACCATTCCATTAACTTTTTAATACAACTTTGATCTCAACCATTAAATTATATATCTAATGGCCCACAATCCTTCTCACACTTCTCACCAATCTAAGTCTTTTTAGTATAACATCACCCTATATATATATATATATGCATCTTACATATAACCTGCTATTTATTACAATAATTTATATATCCTTAATATGTCGGTTGTTGCCTTCTCCAACATTTTAATTTATATATTTTGCTTGCGTTTTGGAAACATATGTAAGGCTGCCCTGCTGGTAGGCCTGTTTCAATAACAGTTCACGTCAGTGGTTCAACACCCTGTGTTACCGTTTTTGAAGGGTTTTTTTTCCTCCCACGTGCTTCTCTTATACGTGTCATGAAACGCCATCTTCTCTCGAATGATCTTACATTTCATTAATCTTCCATTATTTCCTCTGGTTTTATCTTTCTCCTGCACTTTCCTTTTTCTTGGCTTCCGATTTCTCTTCTTCACTTTCTGTGGTATTTGAGGGTTACTCATGCTTTTAATCTTTTGCTTTATTTCATTATATTCCTGATGCTCTGGTTTTCTTTGTTGTTTGGAGACTGCTTTGATGTGTATTAGACCTTTGAAATCTCTAATTTCTTGTACGATTTCCTACTAAATCCATGTGAGGGCCTTTTTCCTTGCACTTTCACATTATTTTCACCTAACATGTTTCTTTGTAACCTAATGTTGAAATTATTTTCAAAGAACTTAGGGTTTTCTAATTTGCCCTAACTATGAACTGATTCAATATTATTTCATCAATTTAGGAGTTTTTAGGTCATTCTCAAGTTAAATTAAATGGTCTTTTGGTGGGTTTTGTGTCCACGACGGTTTTCCGCCCTATTTGTACGTTTAAATTGATGACATTTGGCCCTTTTTTTTTATTTGCCCAATATGATGCGTCTCCTATGTACTTATTGTCACCAACAATCACAAATAGGAATCAATGTTTGCCTATTTGGTAGGATTATGCATGTTTGATTACTGTACTTTTAAGAATCATTTATCTATGATTTCTTCTATCAAATAGAGTAAAAATAAGGGTATGTCAAACACCTGTTTTGCAACTTATATCTGAGGCCACCTGATGTTTATGACTTACTTATATATATGGCCTTTTTTTTAAAGTGGTTCCTTTTGCCTTTTTTTAACTTTCATTTGCTGTTGCTTCTGTACTTTTTGCTTCATTTACATCTGTAGGTTTTGTGTGGTTGTTTTCTTATATGTATTCTTCAAACATTTTGCTCATATATTTTTTAACATTGTGGTTGTTGACTTCGTATGGTTTTATAGTATACACTTCCAACTAATTGAAAAATCAGATCAAACTAATCTTTCAGTTAAATTTGTTTGTAAAATTAATATTTCTTTACCATGGAAATAGATGCAACTTTAAAATGTTTTATGTACAAATTGAAATGCAGATCTATCTTGTAGCTTTTAGATAAGGACCTTTTTTCCATGTTATTTAATTTATAGCCTTTATATAAACATTTAGAATTTCTTTCTAATTTCTTTCGTATACCTTATATTTGTTTCTTTCCATGTGTGCAGATAAACAGGCTATTCGTGTATTCCATATACTTCTTTGCACAGGTAACTATTGTACTTCATAGTTTCCCTTCTTTTTTTCTATTGTTGTTCTATTCGTTGAATACGTGTTTGTTTATAGGTTAGTTGTATAAATTGTATTTTTCTTTTTGTGTCTTACCGTATTTATTTCCTTTTAGTACTTTTGTTTTTTTACTAAAATTATTTGCTATCTATTAAATTTAGCAGTATACACACTCTTCTTTTAGTTTTTTACGTGCTATTAGAAATGTCAAAATCACGAAAAAGGCCGGCTGATTTTCACGCATCTACAAGCTCATACGTACATATCGCACCATCTTCCATCTGTCCTTCAAATGAATTATTACCTAATCATGTACTTACAAGCAGTGTTGTAAAAATCGGCCTAGGCGGCCGCCTAGGCGCTAGGCGCCCTCCTTATGTGTAATTTTTGGCCTAGGCGGGGTCTAGGCGGCCTAGGCGGGGCCTAGGCGTCCCGATCAGATTTTTATTTTTTTTTCACTTTTTTGACTTTTTTTTGGCTTTTTTTGACTTTTTTATGGTAAAAAGGGACCCATTTCATGATTATTTAGACATTTCTCAATCAAAAATCTTTAATATGTCTCTGAAACATCGAATTCAAGCAGTTAACATCGAAATTTATCTCTAAACTTTGAACTCAGTGTTTAAGTTTGCACTTTAAAGTACTTTTTTTAATATATTTAAGTATATTTTTTAAAATTATTTGAAGTATTATATTAAATTATTGATATTGATGTGTGTATATAATATATATTTGTAAAATTACATATAAAAATTCCAATCCGCCTAGCGCCGATTAATCCCGATTAATCCCTAGGCGGTACCTCGCCGCCCGACTAGCGCCTAGCGACTTTTACAACCATGCTTACAAGTACTTCTTCAGTTCTACCTACGCCTATGTACATAGATCATGGTGATTGCAATAATGTTTGCGAACATTGTAACGCCCTCTTTTGGTTTGATGAACGTGTTATTGGAATCTCAACTAGAAATCAACCAAGGTATAATCAATGTTGTAAAGGAGGTCGTGTTAAACTTCCATTTCCTAGAATTTTTCCTCCACAGTTGATCGCCTTATTTGATAGAGTTGATTTTCATTCTAATATACGTACTTATAACTCCATGTTTTCGATGACATCGTTTGGAGGGAAGATAGATGATGCCATCAATAGTTTTTCGGGACCTTATGTGTTTAAAATTGAAGGCCAGATTTACCATTGGCTCGGTAGTTTATGTCCCCCGTCAAATGAAAAGCCTAGATATTTACAGATGTATATATATGATACTGAAAATGAAATTTCGAATAGGATACGTTTTTTTAGTAACGAAACACGTTCTCATGTAGATACTGAGATTGTTACTCTTATTCTTAATATTCTAGAAGATTGTAACAAATTAGTAAAACTTTTTAGGTGTGCCCGAGACATTTGTTACTCCTCAAATCCACCTGATTTTTCTGTTCGTCTATTTAACTCTCATAATTCTTTGTGTTACGATAAACCATCTCAAGATTGTATTGGTGCGATTGTTACTGATCCAGAACATCAATTTGCTGATTATGACGTTGTCATTCGACAAAAAGATGTTCCTCCACAACGGATAAACAAAATGCATCCTTTATACATGTCATTACAGTATCCTTTGTTGTACATTTACGGTGATAGTGGTTGGTCACGTGATTTGCGTTTACGTGGTTCTAATAGAGGCAACGACAAAAATTTAACAATGAACATGTTCTATAGCTATCAGCTACATGACCGACTACACATATATACCCTACTATTAAGAGGCGGCCGTCTATTTCAACAGTATTTGGTTGACGCCTATGTTTGTATTGAACAAAATAGACTTGACTACATACGACAACACCAACCTTCATTGAGGACAGAATTTCTGCAAGGCATACATGACGCTGTTACTCGAGGTGACACTGAAGGTCGTGATATTGGTAAACGTATTATATTACCGTCATCTTTTACTGGTGGTCCTCGGTACATGTACAAACACTACCAGGACGCTTTGGCTATATGTCATGTTTACGGAAACCCTCAATACTTTATTACTTTTACATGTAATGTTAAATGGCCAGAAATTCAAAGATATTTACTTCAGTACCCTGTTCTAAAACCCCAAGATCGGCCAGATATCATAGCAAGAGTTTTTCAAATGAAAGTTATCTCAATGATTAACTTTTTACGAACCAAAAGGCCATTTGGAGTGGTTGAGGCAGGTAGGTACTTAGCACTATCTGATTTTGGTTATTGAAATCCTAACCTTAGTTGTACGTATTTATGTTTGATGCAGATCTATACACAATAGAATTTCAGAAAAGAGGCCTACCCCATTGTCATTTATTGTTATGGGTGTCTCAACCGTACCGAATAACAAGCGCTAACCAGATCGACAACTACATTGTTGCTGAAATTCCAAATCCTATTATTGAACCACACCTTCATAAGGTTGTTACTGACCTAATGATGCATGGACCATGTGGTATTCTCAGACTAAATGCACCATGTATGTGTAACGGTGTGTGTTCCAAAAAGTTTCCGAAAAACTACGAACTACTGACATCGCTAGATAAGAATGGATATGCACATTATAGAAGACGTCAAAGCGAAGAATATGCTAAAAAAAAACGGTATTTCTCTTGACAATAGATACGTTGTTCCTTACAACAAGATACTATTGTTACGTTATCAGGCTCATATAAATGTAGAATATTGCGGTTGGAGTATGCTGATAAAATACCTTTTTAAATACATATCAAAAGGCGCTGATCGTATACGATATACAATTACAAAAACGCCTTCCTCCTTGAACAGTAATGACAACAATAATGTTACTGAGCCTGATGAAATTAAAAATTTTGTAGATGGACGGTTTATCTGTCCTCATGAATCTGCGTGGAGAATTCTGAATTTTTTTATTCATGATAGAAATCCTCCTGTTCAAATACTATCAGTTCACTTGGAAAATATGCAAAACGTTTGTTTCAAAGACGGAGATGACCTTTCGAATATTCTAGAATACTCAAGTGCAAGACATACTACTTTAACAGAATGGTTACATAATAATCAGGTTGATAACAGAGGACATCATCTTTCTTACGTTGACTATCTTCTAGAATATAGATGGGATGTAAATAGCAAAACGTGGATACGAAGAACATCAAATAGGACACCAGCAATTGGCAGATTAATATATATACATCCCGCTGCTGGAGAGGCTTTTTATCTACGTATGTTATTATCTCATAAAAAAAGGATGTCAGTCCTTTAGAGATATACGAGAGGTTTGTGGCGAAATTTTCCCAACATATCGTGCTGCATGTGAAAAACTTGGATTACTTGGAGATGATAAAGAATGGTCACAAACGTTTAAAAAGCTTCTATGTGGGCAACCGCGGCAGAATTACGCTACTTATTCACCCATATGCTTTTATTTTGTGAAATCTCAAATCCTAAAGAACTTTGGGACAGGCACTGGAATAAAATGGCAGACGATGCATCGCTAACGCATGGAATCATGAATAACGACGACCAAATACAATATGTTTTGTGTAACATAGAGCAACTGTTACGTTCAGAGTCTACTTTATCCTTAAAAGATTTTGGTTTGCCTACACTTAAACCTGAAATACTTACTTTTTTAACAAATAAAGTACTTATGGAAGAGAAAAATTATGACAGACAAAAACTTGCGATAGAACATGATTCATTACGAGCAGCTCTTCATTCTGAACAAATTGTAATATATAATGACGTTATGACTGCCATTGAATCAAACAATCAAGTACTTTCATTTGTATATGGTCACGGAGGAACCGAAAAAACCTTTCTATGGACAACAATCATCTCTGCATTACGTTCCGAAGGGAAAATTGTTTTAGCAGTTGCAGCCTCTGGTATAGCATCGTTATTGCTACCATGTGGAAGAACTGCACATTCGCGGTTCAAAATACCAGTTGATCTGACAGATAATTCAATTTGTTTTATCAAGAAAAATACTCACCTTGCACAACTTTTAATAGAAACAAGTCTCATAGTTTGGGACGAGGCACCAATGAACGATCGTAGATGCTTTGAATCACTTGACAAGTGTCTAAAAGATCTTCTAAACAATCCTAATAAACCTTTTGGAGGAAAGTCAATTTTACTAGGTGGTGACTTTAGACAAACTTTACCTGTTAAACCAAAAGCTTCAAAAACAACTATTTTGGCTTTGTCACTTCCTAGGTCATACGTATGGAAATATTTCAAGATTTATAGACTAACAAAAAACATGCGCCTAGAACGACCAAATCTTACCGTAACGCAAAGAGACGAAATTTCCACGTTCTCATCATGGCTGCTTGCCATAGGCGACGGTAAATTAGGTTCTCCAGATGTAACTGATCCACAAAATACAAGAACAATTGAAATACCATCAAATTATATGATACAATTTAGCCACAATGCTCTACTTGAACTTATTGGATTCATATACGATGACACCACTTTATGTAACCCAAGTGCAAAAACCTTCTCTGAAAAAGCAATCGTATGTCCAAAGAATGAAACCGTTAACGAAATAAATATGGCGGTTCTTAGTATGACCCCTGAAGAAAGCAAAATATACCTAAGCGTTGACTCTGTTATTCCAAGTACAACAGCTAACGGTGACACAGAGATTCTCTACCCGCCCGAATACCTAAATCTTCTTGACTTTAACGACCTCCCACCACATGAATTAAAAATCAAGGTAAATGCGCCGGTGATTCTTTTACGTAACATTAACCAAAGCTTTGGACTTTGTAATGGTACAAGGCTCATAGTTACACAACTATTATCTAGAGTAATAGAGGCACAAATAATAACAGGCGTATCAATTGGTAAAAGAGTGTATATACCTCGAATCACTTTAATACATACAGACAAAGAACTTCCTTTTACTTTTAAAAGAAAACAATTTCCTTTAAAATTATGTTACGCTATGACAATAAATAAAAGCCAAGGCCAATCACTTAAAAAAATTGGTGTTTATCTTCCCGAACCTATATTTAGTCATGGTCAACTATATGTAGCACTTTCTAGAGCAACATCACCGCAATCGTTAAGAATCCTATCTGTTCCTCAAAAAGACAAACCACCTAACGTAACAAAGAACATCGTTTTTTCTGATTTTCTTGATGAAATTAACGTTACATAGGTATAAAACAAAGCAACCTACAAACAAAAAACATCCCGGTATATCATTTCTTCATCACTCCTAAATTTGAATTGCAATTTACATTAAAACAATATATGAATGTTCTTTTTAATATCATTGTTCAAATGCTTTCAGTATTATTTACATTCTTTTTGCTAAGTCTTTTCTTTTACTAAGTTATTCATCTTTTTTTTATAAACTATTTATTTTAAAATTGCATATATTCAGGTAGATATAAGGTCTTTTACTAAAAATATTTTTATTTACAGCAGCAAAAAACCAATGATGTCTGTGAAAATTTCTCAAATTAGGCCGCACTCTATTTCGGGTCCACTAGAAGTACGAATTGTTAAAAAATGGATTACCTATGGACATCGGAATGAACTGTGTTATCTGTTTGTAGATATTCAAGTAAGTTTTACATACCATAATTATTGATATATAACAAATATTATATAATCTAACCTAAGACTATATTTTTGACAGGGAGATGCGATAGAGGGAGTCGCTGATGCAGCTGATACAGACTACTTTGATAATCTTATCACACCTCAGCTATGCTACACTATCAGTGGTTACTTAACAACACCATCAAGATCTTCCATGAAGACCGTATCTCATGCAGCATGCATTACACTTGGAAAGGCAGCATCTTTCGTTCCTCTTACCAATGCTAACATTCCTTATCATTACTATGACTTCGCTGACTATGAGATGTTAAAGACACGGCTTAATGACCACCGCTTACTCACAGGTATATCAGCGGTTTTTAAAAGAGCACAAAAAAATATGTTAAAAATTATGCTTCAAGATCAAAGGTAAGCAATACTTGATCACTTAACAATAAGCCTACAATAAACTAATATATATATACTAAAGTACTTTTCATGTGTAATAGTGACCATTTCATTGAAGTGACCCTATAGGAGAATATTGCCTTTTCATTCGACAGAAACATCGCCTTAACAAAAACACCCCCTGTGATAATTGCTATAACATCAACAAGAGTTACAGCATTCCAAGGTAACTACTAAATGTTAATATATAGTAAAAACATACTTCCATTACATAAAATTAAGTTAACTTGCAGGTGTACTGCAATTAGAATCATCTTCTGCAACAACTGTTGTTGTTAATCCCCCGATTCAGCAACTGCACAACATTATAACCAGGTAACAACTATAAGTTTAATACATCTGAATTCTTTGAGAAAGTAAATTACATTTTAGACTTAATAGTTATTTGGGATCGCTTATCTAGATCATCTTCTTTGGATTGTACATTAAAGGATAAACATATGTATATAGTTCTTTACTTTAATACCATGTTGTATTGACTATTGACTTGTATGTTTACTCATTAAAGAGAAATTGGTAGCAAAGTTCTTTAAAGGCAGGTACACTTGATTTCTTTCAACAGAAGACAAAAAGAATCACCTTTTACTACCAATATCTATGCCTGAACTTGCCAAAAAAGAAAAAAATGTCCCTATAACAACTAACAGTTGACCACCACAGTATATGCATCTCGCTTACCTTACATACTCCTTCTCTAGGCGTGTTTCCTTTATATGTTAACAATACTATTGCACAATAATCATTTTCTTGCATTGAACACTATATGAATATACTAACATTCTGTTATATATACTTACCATTTTAATCAGATTCAAAGAATTGAACACCACATCTACACAGGCACCTGGCTCTAGCACAACCTTATGGGAATATGGCAAAAACAAGGTCACACTTGCTGAGATCCTTCAAAAAAATCCTAAAGAAAATGTCGTAAGAACATTTGCCCTTTTACATTCATATATTTCATTTCAAATAACTAACATCCTGAATTTAAATATTGCAGCAAAATAGATTTACGTGTGTAGCAACCATAATAAACATCGACTCCAATCGCACATGGTTTTACAAATCATGTTCAGAATGTCGCTTTAAGGTCATACCTCAAGACGACCTTCTGATGTGTAAGAATCATGGTCAGGTTGATGCACCGCGATACATGTACGTTCCTTTTTACATAAAACCTAAACTCTTAACTTACTTTAAAATTCAAATATAATTGCTACCTATACAGGTATTGTATACATACAACAATCACTGATGAGACATCCACAGCAAAGGCCGTTTTCTTTGATGATGTAGTAAAATCGTTATTACAAATAGAATGCAAAGACTTGGTGCTTACACAGGGATTTACTGACCCAAAACTACTACCACCAGCAATCTGTTTACTGCAAGGAAAACCAATGACACTTCAGGTTAAAATGGAATCAGAAAACTCAGTTATTGTAAACAAAGTTTATGACCCACCCACCATCTCACTTATCACCTCTCCGTCACCTTCCATCGACATCAGTCCTGCAACACCAATAACAAAGTCAACAAAAAGACAACTACAACCACCAGGTATATTTAAATTAGTAACACCAAATACATATACAAACAATATAAACTTTTAAACATACTAACATATATTCCTTGATGCAGCTATACAAAGTAAATTACCTGCAACAAAAAGGGAAAAGTAAATAAGGTTATAAAGACAGTATATCAACAAAGTTCGCATCAAATTTTCCCCGCTATAGATGACGCCAATTTTTGCCTACTATAACTGGTGCCAAATTTTGCTATGTGTATAATACTGTAGTCGAAACATGTTACCAAATGCTTTTTCCTTTTTAGATAGTTGTCATGTACATATGTAACAACAAACTATCTACGCAAATGGTAATTTTAATTTTCCAGCTAACTACAATTACCTATGATCGTATTTGTTGTTGCATTTTATAGTTGATCGCAAATCCGCCGCGAAGCGCGGCCACGACACCTAGTTATATATGATATGCATCTCATTATATATATATATATATGTATATATATAAGGTTTAATCTAATGTGTTACATGGGTTAAATAAATTAAATGTTGTATACTTTATAATAAAAAAGTAATGTATATATATTAAAACACTTGTATTGCATTAGTTGAATAAACATGTGTATTACATAAATTGAATAAAAGACAATATAATTTGCCAACATATATATAGTTGATAAACTATATCATTAAAAATGTGATAATTATAAATTTTGTTAAGTTAATTTTTAAAAGATATTTTTTTTATTGTGTAGTAATGTTTATGTAAATAATAAATATTAACTTATTAAAATATAAATTGTATTTTAAATATTTTTTTTATAATACTTAAATTAAATTGAATTACAATTAATATTAAAACATATAAAAAATATGAATTAAAACTTAGAATTTTTAAGAAAATTAATTAATTTAATAATTGGTCAAAATTATTATCTATAACTATTAATAAATGAATTAATACTTTAAATTTAAGGCAGGAAAATATAATAAAACATCCTTAATTGAATGACAAGTGGCAAACAAAAAAGCTTTGTTTATTATATAAGATATATATATATAGGATTGTGATCAAATAATAACCCACTCTTAGAGCGATAACCCATTAACTTTGCCAAAGCGAAGCCGAATCTTGAAATTTTTTTTGAACATCATTGTAACACAATTAGAACACTATGTTCTTTTATGAGTTTGCGAAAATTCATCACCGTTTGAAAGGTATCATCGTTGTAAGTTTTTGACAAAAACAGTTACAGTGTTGTAACTCAAAAACTTACAACGATGATATCTCTCAAACGGTGATGAATTTTCGCAAACTCATAAAAGAACATAGTGTTCTAATTGTGTTACAATGATGTTCAAAAAAAAAATTTCAAGATTCGGCTTCGTTTTGGCAAAGTTAATGGGTTATCGCTCTAAGAGTGGGTTATTATTTGAACATTTCCCTATATATATATATGATATGCATCTTATAATAACCTAACTTCTTTTCTAACATCGTTCCACATCGATGAGTAGTCACCAACATTGTTGTTGTTATTTGTCCATTTGAAAAAAACACAACCCAAAATCATAGCTAGATCATATGAGGCTATCACTTTAAACATTATGGTTGGGTGTGAATGATTGTCTCACATGTATTACCTTTGTCACAACATGCCCCACCCAATTCATATAATCAACGCAACCAAGCATGGAAGGAAAGTCTTGTAGATCTTGATATGCCTTGCACAAATGCATAATGTCACTGCATATCGGTTTGCGCCAGTATCTTTGTTCATGCAATTTACGATAACTTTTATAAATAAAACTTATATAAAAGTCTCATGAAGTTATATCTAACATTTTTAAATAATCATCCCACAAGTAAGCTATGATGTTGTATGCTAGTTGCTGGAGGAATGATATTCACTTTTTTGTTGGAGTAAATCCCTATTTAAACATTGTATTTGTAAAATGGGGACACCAAAATAATCCTTAGTAAATCCCCATTTAAACATTTAGTAGTCAACAAACGATAAAAACAAACATTCTTCTTCTTTCATACTACAGACATCTATCCATCTATTCTTTCTCTTCTTTTACATATATCTGCAAAGCACGCTGACTGCACACATTTTACCCATTAAGAACAAACATCACCTTAGTGTATTATCGTATTTTATCATACCGGAGACTCTTTTTGTCTTTCTAACACACCCTACTTTCTTTCTATTTCCTTCTTAGTTCTCTTAGCCAAAATGATATACAATAGAAATGGTGGGATGACTCCCTTCTATTTATAGATAAAAGTTAAAGGGTTTTAGATCTTTTAAAATTTTGCACCCATATCTACAAGTTTACATATATTTTATTTTGTACACACAATTTTATTACACGTAAATATATATTTCAACCTATTACAAACACTTGATAAAAAAAATTTTTCAAGCTATTACATCTAAGCATTTAGACGACTTCTAAACATTTTTCCTTTGCAAAGAGGGTTACCAAAATAATCCTAACTAAATGATCGATTGCGCCTTCTTAATCTCTACTTATGTGAATTCTTCTTATAACTTGACGTTAACTTTCAACCTCATCTTCCAAAATTGAATCCATGATTATCTATGAGAATCTTGACACATAACAAGATAAATAGGTATATTTAAATAAACAATTATTGTACTTTGGTTTAAATGAGTAGCATTATGATATAAAACGGTTTGAGATAAGTAACACCTTAACACAATGCGAGTCAAGATGGATAATTAAAAAATATGTGAATTTAATGAATCCAAACAGACAAAAATGATCAATAATATATTTGATGAAAACATTATTAAAAAATTAATAAAATAAAATATTTGTTTCGTTATAACTCATTTTAACTTGACATAAATTAATGTCTTTTAAAAACAACCATTTTATACCCAAACTGATTCTACTTATTCATCCTGACCAAACCTGTAGTATTCTGTTACCCAGCCCAACCCACCCATTTTGCCGTGCATGATCACCTCAACAAACATTCTTTTCGTCTCATCCATTTTAATGATAATGACATTATTTTTTTTCAAGTTGGTAAGAAAATGAGAGAATGGTATAGTGATATACATTTTGGGTGTGGATCAGTTATATTCAAAGAATAGCTCTCCACAAATTTTTAATCTGCACAGGAATTGATGGACGACATTAAAATGCTTAGTTTTTTTAGGTGAAAAATAGATCAAAGATTAAGCAAATTGATTGGAATAGATGGTGCAATTTTGATTTTGAAACAGGTGTATGAATTTTTATATGGTGTTGATGTATGTTTTTGGTCTAGCTTCTTGTTAGGCCCGCGTGTTTCTTTTTGGTGATTAATCTTCCTACACTAGTAATTGATTCTAAATAATGTCACATGGCATTCTCTTATTTTTTTAAAAATAAATCTTTATTTTAAAATTTAATATAAAACTCACAATTAATGTTATTAATTATATACATTGTTTACATAAATATAGTAAATTAATACTAATAATTAATAATATGATAATAAATATCATCTATGTTTAATGTTATACACACATATTAAGAACATTTTTTATAATTTTTTTTATTTTTTATAATTTTTTAATATTAAAAACGTATAACTAATATAATTATTTTAATTATTTAAATTTATAAAGACATAATCAAAAAATTAAATAATTTTTATTTACAAACCTGTGTAATACACGGGTTTATAACCTAGTAAAAAATTTCTTTGCCGTTCAAAAGAAAGCTCTCCACAAATCATCTTTCTAAAATAATGAGTTTTGCACTAAAAAAATTATTTAAAATATATGAAAAATATTTCTACACTGCAATTTTAGAGGTGGGTACCAAAATCCGAAATACACTTTTATTGTCATCTTCCGAAATTGCATCTACGATAATCTCAACAAACATTCTTTTCGCCTTATCAACGAATGATAATGACATGTTTTTATAGTAGATACAAGAAAGGAATTTGAGGAGAATGTGGTACATTTTGGGCATGGATTTTTAAAATCTTGTAGGTAGTAAACAAAACAATTGTTTTTTTTTTTTTTTTAACTTCACAAATCACCTTTGATCCATCTAGAGAGGAGAGTAAATTGTTAATAACTAAAAAAAAAACCAATGAGGTTTATATACTTTATATAAAACCAATCATTATCTTGTATAAACACATTTAATATTACTGTAATGTTAAATTATAAAATAGGTGTATATGCCTTATATAAAACAATTATTATCTTTTATAAATCTATACGATATATATAATACTACTGTAATGTTAAATTGAAAAATACAAGCGTGTAAATAACCTGATTCATAGATAATGAGTTTTGCATTAAAAGATTAACTTAAAACTTCACATGAAAAGTAGCTTTACACTACAATTTTAGAGGCACCAAAACTTAAAATATCCCAAAAAAGAAAAAAAAACACGCTTTTGCAATTGGAAAAGAAAAGCAAACAAAACCCAAAAAATTACAATAAAAAATGTATAACTTTAAATTTATTTTTAATATATAATATTTTACAATTGTGAATGAGAATAAATAAAACTGCTACAAGATAAAACATACATTTTGTGTAATACCCAAAAAACAGAATCCAAAACCATATAATAAAAATGAAGTTCTATAACAATTAACTTGAAAAAAAAAATTAATTCTTTTTTTCTTCCTCACTCCCATCAACAACATAGGCCTTCTTCCTCCTCTCGGCTGTACCTAACAGACAAATCAGAAGAAAACACGTGGCATAAACAGCATGCACCTTCCAGCTAGTCTTGGGTGCTTGCCGGAGCACCGCTCTATGGAACACCGTCATGTAATAATGCATCCCGACCGCAAACCCCACAAACGTCTGTCCAAGCCCTAATAATTTCGACACAATGCTCGATTCCGTCGAGAAAATCAACACAAGGTACATCAAAAGAAGCAGAAGGTACAACACGTATGCAAGCGTCTGCAACAGCTGGAGGCACACGTAGGTTGACTGTGAAGTGGCGTAGAAAAACTTCAACGGTTCGAGACCAGTGACGAGTGAGGAGAGTGAGAGGATTGAGAAGTAGATCGAGAGGTAAATTTGGATGAATATTATCAGTTTTTGAAGTGAAAAATATGCTTTGATTCGATTGAAAATCAGGGAAACCAGAAGAAATGGGATTAAAATGAATGCAAATGAGATGATTGAAGCAACAATTGGTGCGTATTTTTTACCCACAATGGGATTGAAACCTTTGGAGATTTGTTTGTTTGCTTTGTTTAAATAAGCTTTTGATGTTGTTGAAATTACTTCTAAATCTGGAATAAATGTTTCTTGAAATCTTGAAGGCAGATCTCTGAATTCGGAAACCAAGTCGTCTTCTTCATCGTTTTCTCTGAAGGTAAAACCAGTGGTTTTCTTCGTTGACTTTTGGTTTGTTAAGATGGGTTTGACCTTTTTTGCCGGATCTGTTGATTTTTGCGTCAAAACCGAAGAGGGTTTTGTGGTTTTCGAAATGGGTTTTGTGGAATTTGTTGATTTCGAGGTGGGTTTTGTGGAATTTGTTAATTTGGAGGTGGGTTTTGTAGAATTTGTGGTTTTTGATGTGGGTTTGGTTAAATTTGAAGGTTTTGAGATGGGTTTAGTGAGATTTGCAGGTTTAGATGTGGAATTAAGCTTCTTGATAATGGGTTTGTCTTGAAGCTTTTGGATTTTGGTGGAATTTGCAGTTGTGGTGGAGGGTTTGGGTTTGATGAGTTTGGTCTTGTTTTTCGTTTGGGTAGTTGTACCAAGTGCAGTAGCAGTTGTACCTGACTTCTTCTTGAGAGACAGTTGAACTTGAACCTCATCTGAATCTTCAAGGACAAGAGTCTTTTCCAACAAATTTCGACGACCTACAATCTGACTGGTTGGTTGAAGAGAAGAAGAAGGAGGTACAAGTAATAGAGCAAAGAGTACAAGCAAAAAGAGTAGCTTTGTGAAAGATTGGGTTAGAGCCATGTTTTGGTGAAATCTATGTCTGATTTGGGGTCTGGGTTTGATCGGGAATTAGATTTGGATCTGAGGAGTAATAAAGATGGAGGGTGGCATGTGGTGTGAGAGTGTCGGTGCGGTGCTAGTGAGTGTGAAATGGAGAAGATGGAGATGGAAGGTAAGAAGAAAGCTTTAAATGAGTTTTGGATTCATATGCCTATCAGTCTATGGCTATGTTCTTCACGTGAAAATTAATATTAAAATCTTGTTATTTTAATTTGATGATCGTTAGCACAAGACGAGTGTTTGTTAAAACGAGTTTTAATCAAAAATAGCTTAGGTTTAAATAGGCTAAAAATTATCAATTTTGTTAAATTAAAATATGTTGTAACTGAACAAGTAGTTCTTCAAGATAATCTTAAGTAATTTTATCATTACACGTGTTATTTATAATTTTTACTTATTTGTATCTATTTTATTTAGATAGTTTTTAGGTTACCAATCTTTATCAATATTGTGTTAAGGTATTACATATCTTAATTTGTTTTATGTTATAATATTATTCATTTCAACTCAAAATATAATAATTATTTGTTAAATCAACTCAATTTTCTTGTTTTTGACGCTTTCTTTACACTTTTTAGATGTAACTCACCTTATATAATTCTTACGTGACCATATAAATCATATATAAGTTATAGAGTTTTCAAAGGATTTAATCGATATGACTTGTATGTTCTTTATAAGCTGCATATGTTTAAGTTTTTCTTTGACAACTTTTTTTAACAATGATTCGCTAGATGATTACTTATATGTTCTATATTTTAAGAAAATTTTTGTGTTAGATGTGAGATACAAATGAAATTTAAAAAAAAATTGTTTTAATGTTTTATTAAAATACATTAAAACACAATTTAAACTTCAAATATTACACAACATTAAATAATTCAAATATAAATAAATAAATAACTAATCCTAGTAATGAGAGTCGCTATCGTGCTCATCTTTTTGTGGTTATGCCATGAATTGAGCTTGTTTTGTTCGTTTGGTCCTGGATCACAAGGCAAGCATTCCTCCCTCAGTCCCTCGGTCGTTCTTTGTCTTCAAGTGAGGACTTCACTTCTCATGAGTATCAATTTTTTGATGGGTAATAATCAATGTTTTCAAAACCGAACCGGACATCGAACTGGTCTCCTTACCGGCCAGAGGCCCGACCGGATTTAAGAACCGGATGATTTTATAAACATTTTATAAATATATATATATATATATAATCAAAAAAATTTTTTAAAAACCGGTTCAACCACCGGTTCGTCGGTTCAACCGGCTGGTTCACCCAAAATGGCCCAGAACCCGCTAACCGGACCAGTTCACCTACCGGTTGCCGGTTCTACCGGTCCGATTGCCCGGTCCGGTCAGGTTTTCAAAACATTGGTAATAATCTATCGATGGGGTCTTCCTCTTCCGATGAGTTGTTAGGATATTAGTAATTTGACACTCACTTCCAAAAGCTATCATCATCTCATCTTCTCTTCTAATGCCGTCATCTACAACGGGAGGGTTTTCAAATGCAAGACGTTGAACATGTTACACAACTATAAAGTGTCATCCTTACTAAGGCGGAATCACATAGATGTGATGAAATATATATCACAAAACACTACTTCAAATTGTATTTTTAACATTTTGTTGTTTAAAATAACACAAGTCCTTGTATGAAATTTCAAAGTTTTAGGATCATTTTGTAAGGCGCTTTTGTATTTTAATTCTATTCTTTGGTCTCCTTTTTTTTGGATTTTATTGAGTTTTATTACTCCCTTCAATAAATTTCACAAGTACACGTCACACAACAACCCGGTTTGGTTTTTTTTTTTTTTTTTTTTTTTTTTTTTTTTTTTTTTTTTGACCAGCAATACCTTGGATCCAGGATATCACCGAGCTCGAAGACTCGGAACCCGGATCATATGGCAACACCTGAACCCAGGGTAGCCCACCCCAGGAGGAAACCATTTAGGAAAACCCCCTGACCCCCCTCAGCCCCATTATGCCTTGGATGAGATTTGAACCCATGACCTTCCATTTTGGAAAATCATGGAGTACCACTAGGACAAAGTCCCTTTGGTACCCAGTTTGGTGGTGCACTGAATTTGTGTTCACTGTTTAAAGGTTGGTTTTACACCCATTTGCGGTGCACGTATATAATGTATATATGTGTGGGCCCTTAAGGGACAAAAGTAAAAGTGCGCTAATTTTAACGTATTTTAGTTATTTGTGAAAATAACGTTAAAATCATTGGGATGATCAACTTCAAACGATAACTTTGAGCCGGGGACTCTTTCGGAGCAGCATCTCTATCCCAATTGGGATATGGGTAAGGTTTGTATCTATCCTTCCCCCCAGACCCTACTGAAAAGTGAAAATATACTTGGTAAGGTTGTTGTTGTTTAAAGGTTGATTTCAACATGGATTTGTATAAGACCTATGGGACTCGTGTGCTAACACGTTAAAAACTATTGATTCAATAACCACTCAAGTTGTATCAAAATTGAGTGAATTATTACCTTCCAAAGTTGACCTAGTAGTTATGTTAGCACAACACAAATTAGTGTTCTCACTGAGGGTTGACCGTTTGAAAATTAAATCTTGTCATAAAAATGCAAGACCACTTGTTTTAGAAACTAGACTCCCTGAAATTATATTTTAACTCAATAATCGTTTAGATGATTAAGATATTACCAAGTTATGGTTGTTCAGTGGGGTTTTAGAGCAAGTGTCAGAAGTGTGACCGCATATGACCCCTTTTTAGGGGGCCTAATTTTTTAAAAAATTTGTATATATCCAGTTACAAATTTTATAAAAGCTAAAAGAAAAACTTTTCCTTAAACATTTGACCCAATAACTTATTACAATTTAAAATTTAGGTCAAAAAACAAATTAACTTACTTTATATTTAGTTACAAACTAATTACCACACACGCACACATAGAGGCCCAATTTTAGCATTTACTCAGGACACGTAATCTTTCAGAAACGACTATGTGGTTGCTCAAATTTTATAACATTTTGTCAGGTTTGCGGAACAAATTTTATAGTTGCAAATCTTGATGTTTTGTTGTGAAACTTTGTCTTTTTGTGAAAGTTAATTTTTATAATTATTTTATCTATATTATTTTTATGTTTTTGATGACAAGAACATTAGTTTTTATTTGACAAAATCATATATCATGATTTTACAACATCAGAACATCAAAACGAGCATTCTTGCAACTTTGCGTAATTTGCCCAAAAGATATAATTAATCTTCAATGAACTCATCGTTTATGATTATGAACACACTCATATAATTATTTGAGTCATCATGTGCATTCATTAAGTCTTGAACGTGAATTCAAGATGAAAAGAATGAATAAAAACATGAAAATTACAACTAATGTTTACCTACACTTGTAGTAGTCGATTAGATCTTCAAGTCTTGTGTGTTCCTTGGACCAATTTCGATGACGATGACGATGACATTGTAGGGTCTGTTCACGACCAGAAATATAAAGGAAAACGAGTGTTTGTGTGTGAATTCTTGATGAAAGAGAAGGTAAAATGAAAAAGACGGATTAAAGTGGCTTAAAATGGATTTTGATAGTGATTGATTATGGTTAAGTGGAAAGTCACGTGACCCTTCATACATGAACAACTGTAGGCTTCTAGAATCTTCATTTTTTGTGACATGGTATGTAACACGTTAACATGTTACAAGTTGACCTGTAACATAGTATAGGTTCTTTTTATGTGTGACACAGTGTGAAACTATAATTTTATGAACTTTTTATGTAACTTTTCTTTGGTAAAAAATTATAAAAATTATATGGCTGATATTTAGTATTTACAGATATTATTTAATTTATGGGTGATTCTCACACATATCAATGAAGATTATTTAAAATCGAATAATTAGAACGCATAGAAGAATTGCAACCTATACCATTCATATTTGGTTACACGAGCCGTATATGACATCTCGTATAACCCTTATACAAGTCGTAAACATATCATGAAACAACTGATTGGATTGACGTCAGATTGTCAGGTGCATAAAAGTTCTATGACTTGTATAGCATTATACGAATTATATAGTTTGTGTCAAATAAACGATAGGGGTGTGTACCTAGCACGTCCCCTGTAATATACACATAACTTATTTTGCATTTCTTTATTTTTCGTACATCTCATGAATCTATTATCTTTTAAGTTTTCTTATATGAATCTCATCTAATATCTAATAGTACATTGACCACTTTTAGAGTATAAGTCGAATGAGATTTGTGTTGAATGATAAATTAATATTTGATAGTTAATCGTTGAGTCGCATGTTGTTAGTCTACCAAAAACTTTCTTACTTAGTTTCTTCGAATAACTAATTTCTACATATTGTACATTAGTAATGTTTCTAGTAAAAAGTCAAGTTTCCACTTATGACTTAGTTGTTTTTGTTGATGAAGTTTTCTCAACTGATGTTGCTTTCCTTTTGATGAACACGGTTTCTATGGATGTACTTTTGTACAACTAAAACATTATTGGTGTGGAGTTAGTGCACATGCCTTGATTAACTAAAAGGCATACAACAAGTCAGAAGATCAACAATGTCTGACAAAAGAGAGTTCATCACCAACTGTAGCAGCACCATACACTAAAAATTGTCTCCTTTTAATGCATTTACCTCGCCAAACTCAGGGTTTTTGATGCATACCAGTATTTTTGTTGGGACGAAAGACTTTTCCATCACCGAAAAAACTAATTAAGGGAAATGAACCACATTAAAATTACCATATGCCTGTATGGGGTATTGCTCCCATTGGACCATTGATATCTATATTGCATCAGAATCCCGATTTATGGATCTCTTGGTTCTAGAAAAAAAAGAGGATCGAACCATCTCTTCATACGTTTTTTTAAATTCGATAAATGTTAGTTGACTCGGTTGATGAGATTTGGTATGATCAATGAGATTGACATTCAAACATTTCTTATTAGAGCTTATTGATTTGACCCCATAAGTGGGACCATCACCCAAAACATGTTGCCACGTAGGGAATCTTCTAGTTATTTCAGAGCAACTAGAAAGAGGTTCTTAAACACAAAAGACTTCGGTTTAGATGTAGGATACATATCCATAATTTTTCGCAACTCAATCATAGATGATGTAATCATCAAAGATTTGACCTTTTAAAACTATGTCTGTGACTCACTAGAGGCCTTGAAAACAAAGACAATATGTGTACAAACGAGATATGCAGCAACAAGAACAAGGAACATGGTTGCATAGAGGAACTCCCAAACATTTGTCAGACGTGTTGATATCAGTGACAAACACTTTTGTACTCATCCAATAGTAATGTTTTGGTTGTACTGTAGACAAATAAACATGAATCAAAGAACTGTATTGATAATCATAGAATTAATAGTTATGATTAATTCTAGAAGCCTTATGAGTAGTTTAGCTAAGAACAAATTTTGTGTGCGCCAAAACGAGCTTCATACTGTAATCTTATTCAATACAATATAGCTACTTGAGCTTGAAGTAAACTTATTCTCTATTATTCATCTTTATTTTGTTTGCTTTAGATTACTTAAAACGTCACATACTTTCATGTGAAAAGCACCCTGATAAGTTGAAAGATCAAGCCAATATATTTATAAAAAAGAATGATGATGAGAGAGGGACAAGTGGAGAAGTTAAAACTTGGAAATTCTATGTGAAAACAACTAGGAAAGATGTTGCAGAGTTGATTATATTGGACGAGCTACCGTTCGGTGGAGCACGAGGGCTTTAAAAAGCTTATGCAAACTACTTGTCCTCACTACTACAAAAATGAGCAAGAACGACCAAAACTTGCCACCGACTAATATAGTCGCAAAATTAGCGACTGTATAGCGACCAAAATCAAAGTCGTCGCAAAAATAACTACCAAATCAAAATTGGACGCGAAATCAGCGACCTGCCTAAAATAGGTCGCAAAATTAGCGATGAATTTTGTTTTGGTCACAAAATAATCGCAAATTTAGCGACGGAATGTTTTTGGTCATAAAGACGGTTGCTAATTTTGTGATAAAAGCAAAAATATAAAATCGCAATTTAATTGGTCGCAAATATTGTCGCAAACAAAGCTACCAAAATTACTCCGGTCTCAAAATACAATTGTTAACTTTAAAAGTAAAAATAAAAATTAATTTGGTCCAAAAAACAATTGCAAAACTAGCTACAGAAATTATTTTGGTCGCAAAATTAGCGAATTACATTAAACAAGTCGCAAAATTAGCGATTGTTTTTTGGTTAAAAAATAGTCGCAAATATACCAACAAAATTGTTTTGGTCACCAAGACGGTTGCTACTTTTGTGAAAAAAATAAATAAAAATACAAAATCACAATTCATTTCGTCGCAATTATGGTCGCATAAAGCTACCAAAATTTACTGGTCCGTAAAAAGTAATTGCTAATTTTTGAAAGTTAAATTAATAGAACTTAATTTGGTCTAAAAAATGACGCAAAATTAAGTACAAAAATTTTCGGTCGCAAACAATAGTCATCGATTTTATAAAGGCATAAAAAATATAATAAAAACCAAATCAGACACAAATATAACTACCACTATTCTTTTGACAGCAACTATAATTGTTGATTTCTTTAAATAATAATTAATATTAAATAAGTCATAAAAATGATCACAACTAAATTGACCTAAAGAAAAGTCTCAATCTTAGTTAACAAAAATGATTTGGAAACAAATAGGATTAATTTTGTTTATTATGAACATTTATGTTTCATATTTAGGTACTGATTTATCATCTATGATAATTAGGTTGTTATTTGTTTATTAGAGTTAATATTAATCATTAGGGTTAATATTAAGGTTAGATTGATCAATTATATATGGTGACATTAAATGTTGGTAAATTTGGATTACTTAGCTAAGATCAATGTTAGTCAATTATAATTAATTAAGAATTAAGAACATATGAAAGTAGATAATAGAAATTAGTGACCAATGAGGCAGTGCTTCAATGGTATCCTGGGATTCTTCTATATGGGAGGTCTTGGGTTCAAATCCCTCCCGCAGCGAAAAAGGGGTATGAGGGAGGGGGTCAGGGGTTTTCCCAGTGGGGTTTTCTCCTGGGGTGGTTATGGTGGCTCATGAGAGGTCCAGGTAACTAGACCTTAGTGACATGGCCTGGAAACAGTGGTTGACACGATTGAGACATTCATCGTTCAAAAAAAAGATAATAGAAATTAGCGTTAGTTAGATTAAATAAAGACTAGGTCAATAGTGATTAATTAATATTAGTCAACTCGGGGCATTTAGGGTTAATGAAGGCCAATATTGGTCATTGATGACCAATGAGGTTAAATTTATTCGTCTATTACGGTCAACAATGGTTAATAGATGTTATTGATATTCAATAAAGGCTAGGTGGATCGTTTTTGGTTAATGGTCAGTTATTATAACTCATTATATATCTTCCAACTTGTTTTGTAATTTACAAGGTAAAATGAATTTAGATGACGATAAATTAAGCATAATTAAACCATTTTTGGTCAATGGTTAATTATTGTCAACTAGGGGTAATGTTAATCTATGGTGTCAACTATGATTTGAATAGGAGATAATGGTCAATTAAGGTAATATTGGTTAATGATACCATCAATTAAAGGTAGTAGCGATAACAAGAGTAATTAGTGTCAATAATAACTACTAAAGGTCAAAATAATTAAATTAGTTTCAATTAAACTAAAAAAAGGTAAGAGATATTAACATGCGATATTTTTTAGTGAATATATCATGTGGTTGCTAGCTTTCAAATACGAATTTTGTAGGATGAGAAACTTGGACGACCAGCTACGGTGGATGAATTATGGATGTAGTCACACGGGAAGAAAGGGACAAGACCTTTAGATAGACTGTTGAGGCGTGAAAGAGGTGAGGGTTCTAAAGAACATGAAGAAATCAATTTTCAAGACAATGTTGAATGAGTTGATGCGAAGGCAAAAGAATCTTTTGTAAGTTTTCTACTTCAAAATGTGTATTATTACTAATTAGTTATCAAATGGTATAATAAAATAATTTATTTTTTTAATGTATTCTTAGAAATCATATCAGAAATATGTCATGGAGAAGTATGGAGATAACACTAGTAAACACCCATTATTTGATCTCGACACATGGATACAAGCAGGCAAGAAAAAGGGCAGGTTCGATATTAGTGATCCACAAGTTATGATGACGGGTACACAATTAACTTTGGGTACTAGTACATATTTACCTGTAAGAAATGAAAAGGTATTGTAACACCCCGACCGATGGCGGAAACGTCGGGATGCCACGAGGGATGTGTAGATTGTTCATAAGCTCGTGGGCATCTAATTAAATCATCACATATCAATTAATCAACCAAATTAGTTACATCAAAAATCATGTTCATCATGAGCTAGTTACATCAATACACAAAAGATTTAGCTAAACTAACTAAACTCTATTCTTCAGAATTTCAGTTATTTTAGCTAAGTCCAAGAACCTAAGTGATGATGTCCAAAAGATGTAGAGCTATCCTGCTCTACTTACTTCTCCTCGTTTTCTGAAACATGTACAAAATCAAGTGTCAACTACGAAGTAGTTGGTGAGAAATCATAAGTTTTTATGTAACAAAAACGTTTATAAAATGTTGATGAAAGTTTATAAATGGGTTTATAAAAGTTTATAATTTCCCCGAGAAAATCCACATGCACACCTACGAAATAATCCAACAAACACAACATCCAAATAATCCAAGTAATCATATACACAATAATCACAAATAAGTATCCACATATATTCAACCAATCACATCAATTCAATAAGTATCAATCATCATAATCATATCAATATAAGTTACCGCGGAGGACCTTAGTCAACTCAATCAACGGTGGAATCATCGCGGAGGACCGCAATCAACTCAACCAATGATATTCCTATAAGTGTCTTCGTACACTGCAGAGGACCGTAGCCAACTCAACCAATAGTGGAATCACTGATGTGACACCCAGATCCCACACAGATCATAAAACACTTGTTTAGACATAAACACGTTGCGGAATTTGGTCCCAAAAAAAGTTTTTGCAAGGGTTTGTTTGAAAACTCAATAAATAACCCTTTATAACCTGTCACATTCAAAAACTGACACAAACTTATTTACAACATTCACACATCAACAAAACATAGTAAGTTTAAGTTACAACCACACAAAAAAAAAACCAACATAACGAGTGATTCCGCTCCAAAACGTGCCCGATCTGATCGCCCAATGCATATCTATTTTTGACCTGTAAACATCACATATAAATTTACAATTAGTTCATATGAACTAAGTAAGCAAACCCCAAAGTTCCCAAAACTCATTCTAACACATCTACATACATATCATATGTATGTTTATCATGTTTAGATCATAATATATCATATTCAAACATCTAATTGCAAATAACTCACCATTGTGCATTAATTTCCCTTAACGGGTCATTTTCACAAATATGATTATATGATCTATTTCCAACTCCATTACTAGCACCTCTAGTTAATCATCAAATTATATTCACTATTTTTACTTATTCAATTACCCACACTATAGTGGATTTTTTTATCAATTTAACTCCCGGCTCATCCGGTTATCCACACACTAGTGGTTTATCACACTATCTACCGAATCATTTGATTATCCACTCTCTAGTTGTCACACCCCGAGCCGGCGGGGTTGGATCGGAGTCCCCGTCGGGCGGAAGGTTCCCGGGGCGCGATATCGTGAGTGATAATCGAAATGATCAGATTGTTTACATTGCACATGATATAAATGAGAAATGCTAAATAGAATAGAATTACAAAGTTAAATTACATCCATATCGTTCATAATTTAACAATGTAAATCTATCATAAACATCATAAAATATCTATCTTGTAACTGCACAAGATATACAAAATAATTGTATCATGATGTTCCAAAAGTATGCAGGTCCAAAAATACTAAGTCTTTTATCTGAAGTCTTAGTCCGAGAGCAATAAGCTTCTTAATTGACCTGTTCGTCACCTGAGAAGTCATGCAAAAATAAAGTCAACACATGGTTGGTGAGTTCATATAGTTTTATTTAATAAACGAGTTTGATAACCTGTTCAATGACAACCTTAACCTCACCAACAACCACCCATATTATCCAATCAAATGTGCTTATATATAGGGCATATGTAGGGGAACAGGCCCCAGCCACCGTCCCACCACACATCGAACCACATAACATATTGTTGTTAATGATAATTAAGCATTTCGTCCCACACACTAAACCTCACACTTGATTTGTTTGAAAATGATAACACTTGGATCGTCTGAAAATGATACCCTTTGAACACCCAATATGACAACCTTAACCTCACTAACAACCACCTATACTATCCAGTCAAATATGCTTATATATAGGGCATATGTAGGGGAACAAGCCCCAGCCACCGTCCCACCACATATCGAACCACATAGTATATTGTTAATGATAATTAAGCGTTTCAGTCCACACCATATTACAGTTGTTCGTTAGTTCACTTTTCCTGTCAATACACAACTTTGAAATCTCCATTGATTTCTTATGTTCATCATACAATCATGATCAACCACAGTAATTTGTAGAAACAGTTAAGTAAATGCTTAATTAATTAAATAAGTAAACATTTAATAAAATCTAAGTCCTAATGGTTGGGCCTTGGTCAACTCGAGTAGACTAGTCTGTCAATCAAGGTTCTTAGTAGTCAGGGGATTCTGTAAATATCATCAAACATATGACCTACAAATCAAACGGTCTAGCTAGGACTTCTTGAAATGTAGGATTTTTGTTTCGTACTTGATTCGTTTTGTTTCGTCCCTTGTTTCGTATAGTTTCGTTGGCATATGTTATCTTTGATATTTCCCAGACTTTCCCATGAAAATGATTTGTTGATTCATTTGATTCGTTGGACTCACACACTTGTTTCGTCAAAATAGTTTCGTTTCATTCGTTGAAATCACGCACTTGTTTCGTCAAAATAGTTTCGTTTGGTTCGTTGAAATGTTTAGTTTAACTCAATTATCCACTTAAATTATTAGTAGATAAGCTTAGTAAAAACCTGCATAAAATTTTTACCTAGACATGATCTAGGATATCAATCATACATGTAAAACATATAGAATTTAAAAGCATTTAAGTAAACAATTTAAATAAACAGTTTACGCATGCTTCTCAGCCCCGCGTTTTAAAAACAAAATCGTTTAGAATAAGGGGCAATGAACTCACCTGTGTTGCTGTGTAATTGATCTTACCACAAAATGCGCGCTCTTGTTGTAGCTTAGGTTTCTTCAGTTCCTGAGTTGTTTTAAAAGAGTTCGAATACCATAAGTATACGTATTAGTCGTCGCGTCTAAGGTCTTGGTTTTGGTGTGTGTAACTAAGTGTCTTAGATACTAGTGTACTTCTATGACTCAACAAATTAATCTTATTCTATTACCCATTTGTGCCCCAATTCCCATGATTTATTATAACAACTTACTTTTAATTTCTTACAAAATTTGGGCAGAGTTTCCTTTGTCTTCTGTTCAAATCCAGACAATCATATTGTCTATTTATAAAAATTTCCCAACAAGATAATCATCCAAGTTAATTATCCGTTATAAAGTATTCTTCAATGGAAAAAGTTAATAACCTAAATCAATACTTAACCTTTAAACCTTTGTTATTTGTCAATGATACTCTAGTTTATACTAACACAAGTTTGCATGGAATTGTACACTCCTTATCATTCCATAGGTTCTCCACATTAGTTTTGATGGTCATAAGCCCAACCTCAATCTAATAAGGCAACACTTAGGTTCGGATTCTAGTTAGGGCAGCGAACCTATTGCCTAATCCACTAGGTTCGGCTGAGTTTGAGAAAGGTAAGGTTCGGCTACATCACCCATGTTCCTAGGTTCGTGTAAGGGTTCGGCTAACCCATGCATGCAGGTTCGCTATTTAGCTAGGGTTCGCCGGCTAAGGTTCGGCAATGATGGAGATGAAGGTCCGGCCGTAGGTGAATGGTTCGTGGCCTTAATGGTTCGGCTGGATTCATTGGTTCGGCCCCAGCAAGGGTTCGGCCAAGCACTACTCCTACGAACCTTTAAGGTTCGGTTACCTTGAATGGTTCGGCTGACAGGTGAGCTGCAGGTTCGTTGTAGGTGATGCAGGGTTCGTGAGTCAATGTACAGGTTCGTGGCTCAGTGTATGCAGGTTCACAGGGTTCGTTTGTACTGAAAGGTTCAGCATCCAGGGTTCGGCTAGGGAACTGCTAGGTTCGGCCGGCTGCTGGCCCTTCATGAACCTGTGTTTTCATCTTCCTCTTCGATCCAATTTGTTACAAACTCATTTCTAGAACTCCCTAGTGATTTACAAGTGTTCATTTAAGTGTTTCTAAGTGCTAGATGTGGTTAGAACGAGCATAATCCAAAAGGGGTCGTGACACACACTAAACCGAATCAAAACTAGAGTTTTACCTCGAATTTGACGAATGCAAGCTTAGATCTTCAATACTTTCAGAATCCACGAAGGATTGTGGTCGTTTTGGCACCTAGAATGCTTGAATCCGTTGAGATACGATCAAGATGTTGTAGAGAGAAGTAGAAGAATTTGTTTCTAGAGAGAGAGGGTTAGAACGAAAATGGTGGAAAAATTGAGGTTGGTGGTGGTTGTTGTGGGAGTAAATGACTCCATTAATTGATTTCAAATTACCCGGTGATTCGGTCTCGTTCGGTTTCGCGTAAAATATCGTTTTCTTAGTGGTTTTCGTAACGAAACGAGACGGTTTTATAAACAGAATTTAATAAATTATTCTAAGTTGTGATTCCAAAGAAATTAACTAATTATCTCTTATTTCTTTTAAATTTTCAAATATATTAAATTTACATTTTAAATCGAATCGTACAGTCGTCGCGCGTATTCGTCCGAATCGTCACTCGCACGAACACGACGATAACTGTACTTTTCAATATTGTTTTCTAATTATCCGATATTATTCAGAACGTTAAACCTTCAGATATATTCGTACAGATCGTCACCTATACGAATAACCCGTCAATTTAGCATTCACATAACAATATCCGTTCTGTTTTGTTCTATAAAGCTTCACATACGTTTATACATACTATAATCCTAACAAATAATTACATGATGGTTCTAAGTTGCCAGATCATTATCTGACTGATAAACCATGTTTTCTGAGTTTTGTTTCTCTGAAATGATCATGAATTCACTGTTTGACTCATAAAATGATAACAGTGGATGATATGAATATGAAATGCACTGAAATGTATGTAGTTCATACCTGTTTACTGTTCATGCTACTGTTGCGATTACTGTTCCTGCAACGGTTCCGGCACTGATGTTACACTAGTGGTTCAATTGATCAATTTTACCGACTCATCCTGCTATCCACACTCATGTGGTATCATGAACTCATCTACCGGCTCATCCGGCTAATTTTATCCATTTATATTACACATACAACTCAAGCATAACATTCATATTGAAACTAAAAATGCCTTCTCATAGGTCTTTTCACTCAATTAGTTTCATTAGTCAAGTTATGCACAATCAATATATAAACACCAACAATCAAGTAGATTCTTTCTACTATTTATATGTAATGTTATAGTAAGTTCGGTAACTTACCTTGTTCAAATGGTTGATCACCTCCTACAACTTCTTTTCCACTTCTATGGCTTAACCCTTGACTTCCACCACCAACACCTAGTTGCAATTCACATATATATATACAACTAGTTTCAATACACACACATATACATATTGATTCAAACTAATTTGAATCTCAATTATCACTATATAGTGTTTAGAAGTCAAGATACTACCTATAATCACATGTTTATGTTAAAAACATTGACTTTCAAATCTCATTTTTGTGCAGCAACTTTCTGAGTTGCTGCTGTAATCAACACTTTTGACACATTTACAATATGTTTTAGCTCTTCATGTTCAAATATGGGTTGTAATAGACTCTTAGACCTTTCCAAGCATATAAAATACGCCTCAAATGGATACACGGTTGATTTTATACACAATTTACAAAATCAGACCAGCACCTTTATTTTCACAATTCAGCTTGCTGAATTTTTCCATGTTGCTGCTGTAATTGCCATTTTAACCCATCTCAAGTTTGTTTTCAGCTTCTCATGTCAAAAGATGGATTGTAGTCCTTTCAAATAACTTTTCAACCATATAAGGCTCATTTTCTTATGATTCTTCTATGATTTTATACGAATTTTTTAATAACAGTGCAGCAACATAATTTTTTTCAATTCAGCATCTAATCTCTTTTGGTTCAAGCACTTCACCAAGCATCTTATGTGCATAACTTATAGACATGTTCATTCAACATGTTTACTTACTAATCAACCCCATTCATGGTTCATTAACATCAAAGTTCATAACTTTATGCAATCACACACAATAACTAGTATTTTGATTGTCTCAAACACTTAATAAGCATCTATTCATGGTTTCTAACCCATTTAAACAACCAATTTCAAGATTTGAAACAAACCCTTATCTTGCTCATCACAAGAACTTCAAATCAACATCAAAATAGAATCTAAAATCACTTACTAGATGTTAGGCAACACTTATGAATGGATTTAGAAGCTTCAATCTTGAATTTAGACCACAAAATCAACGAATTTTGGATGCTAGGGCTTGAAATCCCTTTCTCCTTCTCTTCTCTGGTTCAAATACGACCACACACATACAAGGAGATGAGAAATCTGATTTGACCAAGCCAAGCCTCATCTCCTCTTTAATTTTCAAGTTTGCCCACTTGGCAATTCTAACCCCTCAAACTTTTAATTAGTTAACCACTTAACCAACCTAACTAAGTTAGTTACTAGTTAACCTTAATATCCCAAATGTTTGTTTTTTTTATTATCACAACATGATTTTTATAAACATAATAACATTTATTTATTAACACGTACGTGACCGTTAAAACCGGTCGTTACAACTGAGGAGGACGTTAGTCAACTCACCAACAGTAACTCAATCATTGCGGAGGACCTAAGTCAACTCAACCAACAATGACTCACGGATAAGTAATAATTCATCTCAATCCATAATCAATAATAATCCATTAATATGAATATCATATTGATAATCCAGGTGTCAACCATGTATTATCAAAATAATATTTAAATTGGTATACATGTTCCACCTCCGATTTTAAAACAAAAGGGTTTAAAAGGAGGTTATGAGAACTCACCTGAGTCCTTAGATTCAGTGTTCTTGTAGTATGCGTGCTCACGTAAGAGAATTCAGATTCACTTCAACGACCTGTATTTATCGCGTGTTTTATAATCATAAGTATCTATGTCTGATCATAATGAAGTCTTTTATATTCATTTGACCCTTAGTTATTAGATGCGCGAATTACTTAGGTTTATCACTTAAGTTAGAGTGATAATCATTAAGGCTCCCTATCCTCTTTATAAAAGATCGGTCTAACGTTAATTAGTTTAATCAACTAATTTATAATTGCTTTAGTGAAAGTATAAAAGTTGTTCATGTTGTAAAGGTGGTAACCTTATTTCCATATAATAACTTTTTCGTGCATGCATGCATGTCGATATAAGTCAACCCATATATCTTTGAGTTGTTTGAGTTTCCGATTTGTTTTAAAACAATATATTTAGGTTAATCTCATAATTTACTTAATGTATATAAATCCAAAATTTAAACTTATGTTTAGGAAGGGAAAAAGGTGGCAACTTAACAACCCCCCTCCATGCATACATGAATCATAGCCAATTCCATGACCCTTGTTTATCTTCAACTTTAGTGTATGGTTGTAGTGTGACACCCCGTAATTTCCAGGTCAGCAACTTATTTATTTAAATGTTTAATTAAATGCTTTATGTACACGTGGCACTAGAATTAGATTAATTTAGTGTGACACGTGGCACGACAGTACGAACACTGACACCTGACTAGATAATTCATGGAATTATCGACAAACAACACACACGTGTCAAGACACTCGAACGTTGGTGAACATCAAGCACATTGTGTAGCACAACACTCGAAACACTCACACATTGAACTAGGAAGTTCAAACAAGGCCAAACGATAGTTCGGAAGCGTGAAAACGGCGACGAACGGATCAAATCCATTAAAATAGGCTTATTGGGCTCTCCAGAGGCCCATCGCGGTACGCGATGGCCCAACAAGGAGCATCGTCGCGGTACGCGACAGACGTCGCGAAGAGTTGACTCCCGGATTTCTTCGCGTAGCGCGAAGCATTTTTCTGGCCTACCTCCGCGGTACGCGACGGGTGTCAGACGGCAAATCTTTATAAAACCAAGACACCATCATCACCAGCCACCCTACATTTCACTTCTCGAGTCCAGACCACTCAATACTCGTCTTCTTCATCTGGAAATCACTTGGAAGCCATTAGAGATCACTTAGGAGCTCAAGAAGTTGGTGATTGAAGCTTGGTGTTCAATTAGGAGCTTGGAGGTCGCCATCCCACTTCATTGCTGCTAAGAACAAGCTGCCCAGAAATCTTGGAGGCTGCAAATATCATTTCTCATCGATCTCTGGAGCATTTGAGGTAGTTCTATGGCTTATGTACACCTTAATCACTCACAAACACACATGCATGTGTTAAATCACACATGCAAGTTCACTAGACACACATGCACGAATTTCTTTATCTTTGGATATGGGTTTGCTAGTTTTACTATGTTTCTTGATGATTTATGATGATACCATGGTGATTTGTGATGATCCATGGAATTGTGTAAGTATAGACTTCATGTTTTGGACAAATGATGATGAAATATTTGCATGCATGTATGATCCATGACCATTGGGATGATTTTGAATGTTGGTAGGTGTTTAATGATGATGTTAGAAGGATAACTCATGGTTGGATTTGTTTAAAATGGTCAAGATGTTGATTTTTGATGAAACTTTCCATTATTAGTAACTTTTTATTTGTAAAATGGTGTTATAGATGAAATGGTGAGCATACATGCATGTGGATTTGCTATTAGGATGATAATATGATGATTTAATTATTTAGAATATGGTTTTGATGATGTTTATAGTCATATTTGTCATTGTTACTATTTTTAGTAACTTTTTGGGGCAAGATGATGATAAGTGATGAATTTGGCTATGTTAACATGTTTACATGATGATAAGTAGCATAATATGATGATGGGTGATATAAGAATTGGTTTAGAAATGTTAAAATGGTCATTTTATTGCAAAAACAACAAAGTTACTATTTATAGTAACTTTATTTTTAGAAAAACCGATTTGTAAACATGATGTGTGATTCGAGCATTCTAAATGGCTTAATATGTTATAACCTGATGATTAGATGCTAAGTTAGATGGTTTCCGATGTTACGTATGCTATAAATGGAAACTTTCCATTTTAGGAAACTTTTATGTACTAACATGCTATAAACGATGTATATGACTTCGTATGATGATGTGTTATGTGTTAACATGATCACGTAGGACTAATGAGCATGCTAGAACTATAAAACCGATATGCTTTGTGAACTTTCCATAAATGGAAACTTACTATAAATAGTAAGTTGTCCATAGACGCGACCTGCGCGTTCTGCACACGACGAGCACTTACACAGTTGCTACACGATTCACAAACCGACACACGGTTCACCAACGGGTCGTTGACTTGACACGGTCAACTTTGGTCAAACACGGTCATTGTGGACCAACACAGTCAAACGCGGTCAATGTGGACCAACACGAGCAAACACGGTCATTGTGGACCGACACGGACAAGCATGAACAACCAAGGGTTGTTGGACACAAACACGAGCACTAACACAACACTAGCACGGTCACATACACGAACTCACGTACGGTGTACGATATAGGTTGCCGGTGACCGACACGTGCTACTACATCAGGAGCTTACGCTTGATTTGCATTTTCATCACTAAGGTGAGTTTACGGCCCCTCTTTACTCTTTTTCAAACGCTTTCAAATAGGGGGAGAATACTAGTTGCATCGAGTCAAACATTTATTACTGTACAAACATTTTGTGTATGCTGGTTTATTGGACAAACATTAAGTGTTGAACTCGTATTAAGCCCTCACAAAGTCTTACCGTTAATGTACGAACAACGTGGTAGATTTGGATGGATCCATTAGGGAATGACTAACCCCACGGGGCACAATGTTGACTGGATGTCATAACCCGTGCAAATTCTGACCTAACTTGCTATGTATACGAGGCATAGCGGAGGCAGGGACAAACAAGTCTAGTTCGGTAGTGACGCACTGACACTTTGGGCCTAGGGCTCGGTACTAACATTGATAAACAGCATGACACACTTTCTTACTATATATATGTATATCGAAACCTGTGTACTCACCAACCATTGTGTTGACACTTTTTCTAACTTGTATTCTCAGGTAACTAGCTGACTATGGAGCAGGAATGCACATTAGGGACTATGAGCATAGGATCCCGCATTCATGTTATCAGTCTTTTGAAAATCAATTACTTTTGGGTTATGCTTAGACAATGTTGTGTTTGACAATTTCATTTCCGCTGTGTAAACAACTATCTTTCCGCTGCATGTTATGTTAACTTTATTTTCCGCTGCAAACTATTTTGTTAAGTGTATGTGTTAAACGTGTGAATTGTAAACGCATATAGAGGTGTTCTATATGACCTTGAGCTGTGATTCTGGACACGTCACATCCACGTGGACATGAGCCACGAGTGGGAATTTGGGGGTGTGACATGTAGTCCCGCTCTTAGCCCAACAATTTAAATTAAGTTGTCCTAGGTTCGCTGCTTAGTTTAGAGAAGGTGCAGCTCATAGGTTCGGCCAAGAGGGTTTTAATAGCCATAGGTTCGCTGGAACAAGTGTAGGTTCGCTGCCCTGATTCTATCCACCTATGGTTCGTTTACATGGTTTGTCTAGCATAGGTTCGTGTCACCCATTAGGTTCGCGACACCCATTAGGTTTGTGGATTCCCTGTGGTTCTTGCACAAGAGGTTCGGCCAACTAGTGCTAGGTTCGCAGGCAGGAATCTATGACCCAAAAGGTTCATGAAACACCATGTAGGTTCGCAGCTTCGACCATGCAAGGGTTCGGTCACCTTCCAGGTTCGTGTATTCTTGGTCCAGCTGCTATTGGTTCGCCAAGGTTCGTTGGCTAGGGAAGGTTCGGCTAGTTCACAAGGGTTCGGCCACCCTTAGGTTCGCCGACCTGCACTCTTTCTCACGATCTACTGTTCATCATCTTCTTTAGCATCAAGCTCTAAGTGATTACAGGTTCTCCCATGGCATCCACAGCTTAATACTAGTCCGATTAACGAGTATAAAACTCTAAAATCGTTTAAAAGTTGGTAGCCATAAACACATTGGGTTTTGTTAGTGAAAACCGAAAATAAACATCCAGATTTACCTCAAAATGTCGATCAAAAGCTAGATTTCTTCGTATCCTCTCGTTCTCCTCGATCACACAGTCGTATAGGCTCCAAGATCTCGCGATTCCGACATGAAACAAGGAAGAAAATATAGAGAGAAGGTAGAGAGAAATGTGGGTGACGAACCTTGTATTTTAGAGAGAGATGAATGGGTGGAAAGTGAGAAAGGAGATGAAGATCTTCTTTCTTATATCGCGTATTGCTCCCCACGTGTTCGGTCTCATTTTTATCGCGTTAAAAATACTAAGTGCTCGGTTCTTCTCGTAAAATATATTTAAAACATAAAATGTTTAAATCATTTGATTTCGTTTTTATTAAGATTATTTCATATTTAAATACGTTTGTTTCGTAAATGATTTCGTTATATTATTTATTTAAATAAACGATTTGTTTAGAATTCGTATTAGGTTGTGATTCCTAATAAAAAATTATTAATTTTCTTTTCTTAATTTAATATTGTTAAATATTATTCCGTTATCTCGTCGAAACGCGTTACTTACGTACGTATTCGTAAAGATCGTCATCTTTCCGAATCCAACGCTCGGATCGTATTTCAATTTGATTTACGATTTATGGAATATCGTTTCAGAATATTATTCTTAATAATTATATTCGTGTGAATCGTCAACTACGCGAATACATTATTAAGTTAATATTTCTGAATTAATATTCGTGTTTAAGTTATGTTCGTAACCTCACCATCGCGTAATCAATTCCAATAATGTTTTCATTATTCTATTATCTTTAATATTATAAATCCCAATCCACAACCCACTAAAGCATATCACTGACACATCCGTGATAGACCGAAATATGCATATGTATAGGGCATATGTAGGAGTCAGTCGCAACTGCCCCAGCCACCGTCCCACCGCTATTTCGATAAACCATGACCATGTGTCATTGACTATGTTTAGTAACCAAACAATAACAAACTCCTAATTCCTTTCCATTCCAAACCACAATCCATAATCTGTGAATTCAGCTGCGATAAACTCTCTGGTTCTGTTTAGTTGCGTTTCAACTAAACTTCCCATGGTTTATGCATATAATGATATGTCCTCAATATGTATACCAATATCAATAATATCATCCAACAATTCATCATCATTAATAATTATCATATCAGGTCGTAACAGTACAATTAAATATGTACGGACAACCCGAAATACAATGATGTTACAGGTATGTTTCTTTTGTTTAGTCAAAGTTTTCACTCTTATTTAGATGGTATAATAGGTCAAAATGTTATTAGAGACATAGATTTGGTTTGCTTTTTTTGCCCTTTAAGCTGTCATTCTTGTTAAAATCATCATGTTCAGCAGTTATTGCAGTTTCAATACTTTCTTTACCAAAGACTCGAGGTTTGTTAGTCTCCAGGTTGCTTGCTTACCCGATTTCACATCTTTGTTTGTGTTGCTGCTGGTGAATAGTTTTATTTGATTTTCTCATGTTACTGGGCTCTAATACGTGGTGGCTAAGATATATAATGTCTAATGGATTGAGATTCTGAATTTTCTAATTAAAATAGCTTTAAAAGTTGAGTTATTCTGAGGTTCTGCAAGTGATGAATTAGGTGACGATTAAAAATCCTTTGAGATGGTTTAGGTGCGTAACCATGGGTCAATTAATTTCACAAAGCTAGACTTAGGTAGGTGTATAGGTGTAGATCACATTGCTTGATTACTTGTTTGTGAAATTTTTTGACATGTTTATGCAAAAAAATATCAACTTAAGACTGATCAATTGGGCCAGATGTTTAGTTTTCTCATAGAAGAGAATGTACTACATCTCAACTATTGTGGCATGCTATTAAAAAAACAACTATTGTGGCATACTACTTTTCTTAAAAGTTTATGGAGTCACTTCTCAATTCATTTTTATTTTATAAATACAAAAGAAAGCCTAGCAGCTTTCAATCTTTAGCTGGTAGTATAAGAACTTGGTTTTTAAACCCTTTGATATATCGGTTTAATATTTCTAAAAAAGTGAGCATCGACATCTAATTGATAAAGTTAGTAATATTATATAAAGCACAAAATCTTCAAAGACGCATCAGCCTAGGTGACTCGTGGAAATGAGTTCTATTTAATTCTAATGGTTCATAATGAGTTTTGTGATTTTAATGTGTGTTTTTAATTATAGGTGCAACAATTAAATGAGAAAATAACACAACTGCAACAAGAGAAAGAAGCCGAAAGACTAGAGAAAGAAAAGGAAAAGGCCAAGAAACTCATAATGAGAGAACAAATTGAGGAAAATAGAGCTGCAAATGATGCAATAAAAGAGGCAAATGCTGAAATGAAAAACAAATTGAGTTCCTTTTGTAAAATATCACCAAAAACTGATTGTTTGGCAAATAAGGTTATTTGTATGTTTGTTTTCATAGTTATGTTTGAATGTTTTTTATTGTACGTATTTTTGAATACTTTGTTCGTTTTACTTTTTAATGGTTTGGATACTTTAATGAATTAATGTGATTTTATGAATTTAGTCGTTGGATTTTGGGCATTGGCATCTATAACTGTGACACCCTAATTCTCAAAACATTACATTCATCATAATTGCGGAATTTACAAAACTAAGGTCCCAGATTCATCAAAAACTTTTAACGCATTGACAAGGATAATAAGTTAATTACATTACTTACAAAACATGTCAAAATACGTTAAAAGTGTAGTTTTAAAAACTTTACAACCCATTTAGTTAATCTTCACAAAAGTATGGTTCGATCCTTTTTTAACCGTCTGATCCTCACCGATTCGTAGCCGACACTACCTTTGACCTGAAACATCCACAAACAATCAAGTGTTAGTCTAAAAAGACTAAGTGAGTTAACCCATTAACCTCCCCATGCTTAACCGAATCGTCAGAAGCAAAAATTTTAAAAATTCTCTTCCGGCGTATGATACGCCCACCCCCGGCGTATCATACGGCCAAAGCCCCGGCGTACCATACGCCCAAAATCCAGCGTTGGCAGAAACTTCTGGCCGTAGGATAAACACCCGGCGTATCATACGCCCAATCCCGGCGTACCATACGCCCAGTGCAGGTCTGCACATAAATTTTCTGCGTTTTCGTCTCCAAATTCAATCCAGATCATTTCCGGACATTCTTTTTCACTAATTTCAACTCCAACACACTAATATAACGTAACTTTAAGTCCCAAACATATCTTGGTGACTTCCAACATATAAATCAAACAATATCACCTAATGGTTTGTTTTTCCCAAAACATTACCATCTTTAATCAATTTCCTTCGCACGAATGCGAATCATCCCCCATGACATTCAATATTCATATTACATCAACTTTCACACGAATGTGAATCATCTCCCTTGCCATTCAACATGGTCTTATAATCTCTTCCACACGAATGTGGATCATCACCCAAATACCATCACCACATGGTTTTACATCATATTCCACACGAATGTGGATCACCAACATGAAACATGTCAATTAACTCCTATCCTTAATCGACATCAATTATATTCATGTATACACACCACATAACATTAAATTTCTACAAAACAACACATTTTGTAATTCAACCAATTCAAACATTTCAAACATGAATAAGTCTTATGGTTGCTTATTCATGGATGGTTCACTCACCTTGGTCCTTAGTTCCACTTGGATCTACTTTTTCTTTACCGGGTCTTTGGTTTGTACTTCCTCCTCCTAGATCATAATATCACACATACACATTAAATCTAAGAATATCATACAAGAAACAAACATGAAACCTCTTGACCCATTATCAACATATTTGACTTTATGATAGTCAAACTCTCCCATTTCACAAATTCTCATTCTAATTGCATTCAACAATTAAAATTAAGTTATACTTCATTATTCAATCCTTTAGTTGAGTTTATGAAGCATTTCCCCCAATTTCAACCAACCCTCAAATCATTTGAATACTAAAGTTGTTAAAAGCATTTCTTCAAACACCTTATGTGCATGATCTTATATCACCCCAATCATCAACATTCTAAAATGTCAATATTCCCATTTATATCATACACATCATGAAACCCTTATTTATGGTTTCCCATCAAAAATCATTGCACATTTAACACCAAACAACTTCCATTCATATACACCCAATATTGACTTGATAAAATCAAAGAACTCATAAACCCATGAAATCCCCCAAAACCCATATCTAGGTTTCTACAAGAGATTACATATAGAATGGTTAGATTAGTTGATTATCACTTCATTAAGCACAATACATGTGCTAAACTACCATCAAACATCTAAGATTCAAGTTTTTATCATCATCTAACCACACCCTTATGAAAACCCACGAATTTCACCCACATAAATGAAATCACATACCTTTGGTTGTGAAATCACAAGAGGAACTCACTTCTATGCTTGTGGGGACGATTAGAACAAGATTTGATGATTGATTTGGTCAAAATTCCAAACCCTTGATTTCTCCTATCTTGGTCGTCGACCTCCACCTTCCCACACAAGAGAAATCCAATTTTGACTATCTTGACCAAGCCTTTCCCACATAAACCCCCCTTTTGTTATAGTTTCCCATTATGGCAAATTTAGTCCCTCCACTTTCTATTTAATCAATTAACTAATATTTACTAGTAGTTAGTCATTTAACCTACTAGTCAACACATAACAACAAAATTTAACTTAATTATATCACATATCGATTATTTTAATAATAAGCTAAATCGGGTCGTTACAATAACTAATGAAAAACTTGAATTATTTGTTCATTATATGTATTTTTGCAACTGAAGTGGTGGTTGCAAAGTTGGTTGGAGGTTTATAACACAACTTGGTTGGAAAACTGGTTGCAAAATGTGAGTTTGTAAATTGGTCACTAATGATTTTGGTCGCAAACTTAGTCACAAAAAGATTTGGTAGCAATTTTGGTTGCAAGCAATTCGGTCACAAATTGGTCGCAAAAAATTCGGTTCCAAATACTTTTCGTCACGATTCTAGTCGCAAATATTTCTGTCGTAATTCTGGTCGCCAAAAGTTTGGTTGGAAAATCTGTTGCAAAGTTAATTGGTTGCGATGTTGGTCTCTAAAATTTCGGTCGCAAATTCCATCGTAAAAATATTTGGTCGCAAATTCATATCTAGTCGCGAAATCGGTTGTGACAATATTTTGGTCGCAAAAAATGGTTGCAAAAATAATTACTGACCAAGGTATAATCGACCACTGAAATCGGTCACAAAAAATGGTTAAGCAAACTCTTGCTTTATTGCTTGCATAAAAAGACTTTATCTTCGCCTTCTCTTCATGATAGATTTCACCCACATCTCTAAAACACAGTAAACCTACTAGATTTCTTCTATCATATAATCAAATAATGTCATTTTGACACTTCTATCATGTCGATTCGTAACCTCCATTAAGTTTTGTGAACTTCGTATAAACCGAAGTAAATTCGTTTGAGAGTTGTATGTATATTAATTAATAAGTAAAATAAAAAAAAAAGTTAATTTTAAAGGCTATTTTAGTACGTGTTTTGTGAACAACAACACGTGTCTCTTCACTAGTGATGTCACAATTTTAGGTGTGTAAAACATAATTTATGCATCAATAATACACCCCTTTTACAAAATGAAAGTGAAGATGGACCACAAGGAACCAAGGACGGAACTATTAATTGCCACCTCCATGGTAGCTTGTACACCTCTTAATATTTGGTGTTGGTGATATGCACACACCTCACATGACAAGGTCACTATTGATGACATTGTCATGGACACAAAGGAGATACTAGTCAGATGTTTAAACATGCTTAACCCAAATAACGGTAGAGTATTATTTTAATGAATCAATACATTAACAAGTATCTCAAATTAATGTTTGAAGAGAGAAAATGGAAAAATAAGTCATTGGTATGAGACTTATGTTACCAGTGCCACGAGAAGAACGACCACCCCGTCCACGAGTGGCGTTTTGAGAAGGTTGCCGATCAGCCGAGAAAGCAACGGGGGCAGTTTGAGTGGCATGTATGGCACGCATGAAAAGCTCATGACTCTCGGCACGAGACACTAGATCCGCAAAGGTTGGTGCGGGGCGAGTGGATCGAATTGAAGTGGAAAAATTCTCAAACGCAGGTCCAAGCCCGCAAAGGAACCAATGTAGAATGTCTTCAGGATCCGTTGGATGGCCAATAGCAATGAGTTGATCAGATAAGTTTTTGAATTGACGACCAAATTCCGCAACAGATTTGGTGCCTTTTTGTTGTAGACGTAGTTGATCACGAAGATTGTGAACACGTTCAATGGATGAATTTCCGTAAGCCGATTCTAACGCAAGCCAAATTTGACGGGCAGAGGGGAGGCCGACAATGAGTGTGACTGCCTCCTCAGATAGAGATGCGTGAAGAATTATGGTTGTGCGTTGATCAACAGCAAGCCATGCGGCATATGCAGGGTTATCGGAAGGTTTTCATCAATAAGAATTTTAGAGGAGGGAGGTTTAGAAGACCCATCAACATGAGAGATAAGTTGTTGATATGTTAGAATAGGCATCATTTGATTTTTCCACAAGAGGTAATTGTTTGAGTTAAGTTTGATAGTGATCATGTGCATGAGGGTGTTGAGAGGAAAAGTATTGTCATTAGATGAGGAAGCCATGGTGAGGGTTGGCTGCGTAAGGATGATAGGTGGTAGTTTTGGCCGAAGGAGATGAGAGGGATAGGGAGGGAGGGACTCTTAGGCTCTAGATACCATGAATGATGTGAAAAACCACTACCTCACAATAATGTGAGGCAAAACTAATATAACAATTGAAAAGATACATGAAAGGTCTACATAAATACAATTGAATATGGAATTTAACTATACTATAAATGAGATGTAGTAATGACTAATTATGTGAGTTATTAGTGACGCCATGAGTAGATTCAAAATGAACAGGATAATATGTCCCGCCCACAATATGAACCATGATCGAAGCTTGGGAACACCTTCGACCTTTCCGATCTCGGAGCCTGGGAACACCTTCGACCTTTTCGATCCGTGATCGGAGCCTTGGAACACCTTCGACCTTCACTCCATAACAACTCTTCATAGGAATGCGAGACAAAGATTTGACATATGAAGGTTATGATATATAGAAATCAATTAGCAAGAATATGATATCACAAAGGCAATGTCAACTCTCTCAGGAAATAAGAAGACTAAAGCTAACATGTGTGATTCATAATGCCCTTATATAGTAAAAAGAAGAAAGAAGAGGTCCCAAGGATGTTGCATTATTCCAAAATGGAAAGGATACGTTGAAAGGTTCAGATGACCACATATCCTACCAGCTCTATAAAGACCAGAATTCAGTGACGGAGCTTGGAAAAACAGTCGGAGGGGCCGGAGCATTTTTAGGAAGAAAACAGAGGGGACCGAAGGATTTTTAGGATGAAAACGGAGGGGGACGAAGGATTTTTATGAAGAAAATGAAGAGAACCGAAGGATTTTCGGACAAAATACTATTATATCGACCCTTCTGAACGAAAAAACAGGGGGCCAGGGCACCCCCGGGCCCCTTAAAAGCTTCGTCCATGCCATAATTCTTAGCAAGGTAAGGGGGTTCAATTCACACTATGCTCTTCCTACTCTCTTTCTAATACTTCTCTCAAGAATTATCGTATGCTTTGATATTTATTCTCACACCGAAGACTGGTCGCAGGGGATCCTTTCTTACGATGAGACTAACGGTGCTTTGTTCTTAGCAGATTCACAACATCATGGACAAGACATCGTGTCTGACCCATAAGGTTCTAACATATTGCCAAGTTGCTCCTCATTTGGTTGGCCCAGATCCGTTGTAGCAACAAGTCTTGTTGTTTTAACACCAAGCAAACTCATCAAAATGGTCTTGGTATCAAATAGCTTGTAGCTCAATACTATCAAAGTGCTCTAATATTGTATCTTTTATATGGTGGAAGGTTAAATGAAATCTTGTAAATAAGAAATAATATAGATTTAAAAAATGAGTGAGTTTGCTTAAAAAAAATCAAAATGATCTTATATGTTAGTTTCTTACTAGAGACTAAAAACCTAGAAGACAACTATAACAAGTCTGTTAAACAATTAAAATAATAACAAGTCTTTTATCTAATCAGAGATTAAACACACTTTCAGAAAAGAGATAGTATGTATGTTCACACGAGAGGGTTTGTATGAAATAATTTTATTTAGAAAACTAATTTTAGTCATTTGATAATGTTTAATTTATTGCTGAAATTAATTAGTAATAATCCTTATTTGATCTAATAGAATATTACCTAGAATAAACACATTTCGTCTCCTTGTGAACCCTATAATTTCTTTTACTATCTCTCTTTTATTAAATATTAATTATCTTTTATATTAAATACTAATAATTTAAATAATTAAATTATCTATCTATCTTATATAATAAATCAAGGTTTTTCGCCACATGTCATGCAATGAAGCATGCTTTGATTTACTTTCCCGCCTTAAATTTAAGGAATTAATTCACTTCTTAACATTCCTTATAGTAACAATTAACAAATTTGACCAATTATTATAGTAACTAGTTTAATATAAAATATTAAATAATTAGTAATGAAAATTTAGCAATTATAAAATGATGTTTTGATATAAAATGATTAATTTACATACTATTAAATATTTTAAGTATTAAAAAATAATTAAAAACTTTAATCACTATACAAATGATATATGTCCATTAAATGTGTAACAATTGATATCTTTGAAATAACTGACGTTAAAAACTTAAGTTTGTATTATATTAAAAACTAACTTTTATAAAAAAATAATATAAAATATAATTTTGTTAATTATTAAAGTTAAACGACCCAATTTAAAAATAGCGTTAAACATAACGAAACAAAAGTGTAACTTTTTCTATCAATATTATTACTTCAGTTTATAAATAAATTAAAAACGTCATTTGTTTATAAAAATCTCATTGTTTAAAAACTCCTTTTATAGTATATTTTATTTTTAAAAAATTATTTTTTAAGTAACTTGTTTTTACATAAAGTTTGTTTTTTTGAAAATAAAATATTTCTTACTTTAAAAAATTTTGATTTTAGAAAATTTCGTATTTTATAAAATTTTTTAAGTGTGTTTTATAATAAAAAGATAAAGAATATATTAAATATTAGCATTATAATTATTTAATAAAAAATCATTTATTTAATAAAAAAAGAATGAATATGAATTTTTTAATATGAGAGAAAATTAAGTGAAATTATAAGAACGTGACAAGTGACAATAGTGGTGCAAGAAGGAGACACGTGACAAAATTGTTAATCTTTAATTATAGAGTATAGATTTATTCTCTTAAAAAATCCCAGTATTAATTCTTAGTTTTTTTACATTTATTAATATTCATAGCAATTCAAGTTCATTTAGCTATTATAAAACAATATTTAAATGACTTTAAGTGTTTACAAATTATATTGTATTTTATTCAACTCGTGTAATAGAAATGTATATTCAACTAATGCAACACACATTGTTTATAGACATATCATTTGTGTTGCAAATTATACAACATATCATTTATTCAACTCGTGTGTTACAAAAGATTTAACCTAGTATAATTATATATCAATACAGATCTTACTATAAAAAACTAGGTGTTTTAATGTTAAATAAAATAATTTTAAATTATACAGTTTATTAGCTGTCCATTATTATTTTTTGTTTATGGACTTTCTATTATTTCATTTTGTATTTTGCCTATTTAGGCTTCAGGCTTGAAACCAGAAGTTAGTGCTATATTATATGAGATTTATAAGCTTGTGTATGTATGAATAGGATAATTTTATTACACAATATTAAAAATGTTTTGAACTCACTTGGAGACTTTGTAAACATGTTATCTTAACAGAAATGCCTATTAGAAAGCATGCCTACGATTAGGAGTTGTTTAAAATGCAGAGTGATTATATTGAAATGAGTCAAACTAGCTTTATTTATGAGAGTACAAAGTGAAAATTTTTAAATGTGTGCAATATTAGTTCATGGAAGAAAAAAAACTTAAAACCCAACAATGTTAGCGGACTGTTTAACTTTCATAACATGCACAAAGTTTAGCCCAAGAGAATTTAGTGCAAGAGATATCGTTTGGCTAAGGCTGCCATAACGGGTCAGACACGACCCGTTAAGATATGACACGTTAAGACACGAAACACGAACTGGGTAGACACGAACACTACCCGTTGAAAACCTGAAAACATGAAATGGCCTGTTAAGGAACCTGTTAACAGTTAACACTATAAATGACATGTTAAATAATTCGTTAAAAAACCTGTTAAGGAACAAGGGTTAGACAATTAGAAATTTTTAGAAGCTAATCGATTACCCGCCTATTTTATTATATTATTTATTTTATATTTTAAACAGGTTTTAACAGGTCTTAATAGGTGTTAACGGGTCTTAACGAGTTTTACTTGTTTAGACACGAAAAATAAACAGGTCTTCGTGTCTAGACTTGTTTTATACACGAAACATGTTAAGGGCAAACACGAAACATGTTAAAGTCGTGTGTTAATGTGTTCGTGTCTGAAATTGCTAGCCCTACATTTGGGTAATTTAGGTCGTTAATTATTGAGGTTACTTTCAGTGTAAATACTCTAGTTTAGTACCATAAGACTTACCAGATTATAAAATCAGGACCGCCACAATCGGTCAAGCACAGGCTTAGGCCTAAAAAATATGGGTATATGTAGTATGCTTTTTTGACATGTGGGTTTTTTTAGACTCTAGGCTTTGAAAAAAGTAGGAGATTCAACAAAACCAACATGAAAGCCTTTAAATATTCAAATTAAAAATATTTCTTTTAAAAAAATGATTATGAATATTTTATAAAAGAATTTGTATTTAAAACAGTAGAAAAATAAATTTAATCTAAATATTTTATTTATGTAAATATAAACAAAATTTCTTTTTTCACTCTGTTACATATAAACTTTTAGCTTATTATTGTCGGTCTTAAGCTCGGATAAAAGGAGGAGGGTTTTTAACGTAATCGTTAGTGAATGTCCCACTTTTTTATTCCATTTAAGACCTCCAAAATAGTTGAGCCGATTCTCGATAAAATAATGGTTGAAATTCACATCTCATTTTGCCATGTGCTTTAGTGTAAAGCCTATGCATGACACCATAGCTAATCCTGAAATTGTGGTGTCACAATCAATTTGCGGTGCCTCCTTTACCTCACATCAAATATTTTTATTAAAGATGGGGGCAAAAACTTTGGTGGTTTAAATTTATCATGCATTGGGTATCGTATATACAGGGCTTCCAATATTTAGAGCAAAGAGAGATTTAATAACTTAAAAAAAAGATTGATTAACAACTTAAAAAGAGATCGATTCTTTGGGATCCTTTCTTTCTTCAGAAAGATCGATTCTCTGGAGCTACACATAAACACGACATAAGACATTGACATGGTTTACAATTCGACTCCTTGTCTCGACACAAGAAAGTTGTTATCAACAATGCTTCAGAATGTCCATGTTTTCCCCCATTTAACAAACATGTTTTATCCGTCACTCATTTGGTTATAATATTTGTAGCTATTAACTTTACATATTCCGGTTTGTCTATTCAAAATATGAGAGGTTGGGCAATCTCATATTGGTTTCGGTTTTAAAATATTGAGTATGATTTTACAAGATCTAGTTTCATTTAAGGGATTTTAGCCAAGTGAAACGATCTTTTGATCAATTCAGAGATCATTTTAATTGTATTAGTAACGAGAATTCATGATATCACATATTGCTCAATAAAAGAGAGATTTAACAACTTAAAAAAAGATCGATTCTTTGGGATCCTTTCTTTCTTCAAAACAAACCAAGATAAAATCAATCGACTCACAAAACGTCTTTTAGATTTTATTTTCTCACATCTTTCTTTTCTTGGTTTTTCAAACAAACATTTCACAAAAAACTTGTAATGAATTCAATATCCACATATCTTCTCGATTACCGTTTTCATCTTCTTTAATTCGTAACACTATTTGATCACACATCACACACCACACACTTTGACATTTGGGGACCCTCTCCAGTAACATCACGTTTTAGATTATTGATATTTAATTACCTTTAATTATTTATTGACAATTTAACATCACTTCACTAGCTAAAACCTATATCATATTGGTCTCACGCAGCCACCTCGTTTAAACATTTGCATAAAACCTATTTTGTAACCCATTAAATAACCCAATTAATTTTTACGTGTATAAAACATATCAGGCACAACCAAATTAATTGGGTAGTGAACAATAGGTACTGCCAACCCCAACTGTATGAGATAGATTGTTCCTCCTTTCTCAGGTGCACAAACCGGGTTTTTTTTAAGCCGGTTCGGTTACAAATTGGTTTCGATTTTGGTTAACAAAGTTAAGAACCGGTTTCGGTTAGGTTTGGGTTTTGACTGTTTTTGTCAGTTTTTGGCTGGTTTTGGCTAGGTAATTGTTGACGTATCGGAATCCTGGTCGGGCTTGAGTCGGGCTAAGTCATGCCTTGTTATCCCGAGCATGGATTCTAGCTGCAACAACATAGAAAACCTACGTTAGAGGGCCCAAGGGGGTTACCCCCGAGGACACTCCACGCTCAAGTCAGTAATCGATACAACATAATGATATTTATAGCGTATGAATATGTAAAGAAGCATATGAAGATGAACAATATAACCCATGAGAGTCTATTGAGGAAATATGTGTTTGATGCTTACCAAAGTTAATAGTAAGAGAGTAGGGTAAGAAATATATTCTTCAGGCAGGAAAAGGATATAAACATTAAACATACAATGATCTTCAAGTCTTGCTAGAGATAAGCCAAGATTGAAGATCATAAAGAGCTTTTATCTAGATAGAGAGAGAAAGGAAAAGAGTGAATA
>SZYD01001452.1:0-37623 GCA_009363875.1 Mikania micrantha
TACAACTATAGATACCCATTTTCAACTCACATGTTCAATCCGTTTGACATTCACCCGTCTGTTTGTGTTCATCACCCAGTGTGTTATATGTAGAATAATATAGTAAGAGAGGTTTAGTTATCAAACCAGGTATTGTTTTACACCCTCAATGTTTAAAGGAAAATATTAAATTTAATATTATCCTAGTTATTATTCTCTCACTTGTGGGGTTACTGTCAGTCAACTAATATTGAAGTGGTAGTTAACCAATTGTTATGTTTTCTCTCTGCTTGTAGTGCATAGTGCCTAAAAGGAATCCATTGTAATCCTCACGTAATCAGATCACAATTGCATCCTATTTACTCTACTACTTTTGATGTTCCCTATGACTTCAACGATACTACTACCATAATATGACCTGAAAGAAAATCAATTCCTCAGTCTACTAGTCAACATAGTCGAAGGATGAATTACAATTATCACTGTAGATTAATATCACCACCATGTGTCGCTTACCAGACCCTGACTTGTTGTCGCCCTGTCACCGGTCATACGTTACCGGCCAAATTTCATTACGATCAACATACCAGCCCTACAAGCCGGAGGTTTGTCAAACCTATGGTACCACTATGCTATCCGTGTAGTGTCACGACAAACTAACTGGTTAGCGATTTGTGTGAGGTACTTACATGATCAATTTGAATACATGGCACATGATTGTCTTCATATAATCAGACAGTTCAATAGTAATTAATTGTTGTTGTGTTCACCATTGTTGTTTGCTTTCAATGTTGTGTGTCCTCGTTGTTCTTAACAATCTAATAGACTTGTCTTATTATACAACATTATGTTAGTTGTTGTGTGAATGAATGATGTTGTTATCATGAAGGTACGTTATCATGATTATCATTCTTGTTGTTCCATATGTGTGTCACCCTGTTTGCCCCTACAGTGTTGTAGAGCTAGTCTTCACACACACTTAGTCGACTCAGGTGGTGGATGATATTTGTTTTGTGTCCCTCATAGTCTTCACCGAGTTATAAGCATAGTGTGTTATAGACCTTGTCCTATTACCCTTTAGCTAACTCCGGTGGTGAATGATATTATGAAGATATGTTATCTTCATATCATCTTGTTTGTTGTTGTTGTCAGCATGTTAACTGTGATAATCTCATTGTTCGTTCTTGTAAGAATAATAAGTGTTGTAAGATAGAATCTTACAATTGTATTATTCTATTGTTTTTGAATGATTCATGAAGTTACATTATCAGGTTTCATCCTAGTTTGTCTCAGTCAATGTTATGATCATACAAGCATGCATACAATGATAAGCAATAATAAGTCAAGCAATATTATCTAAATCATAGTATAAACAATAAGGTTTACTAAATTTTTAATTAATAAAGATTTTCATGTTTCTCTCAGCCCTGAGAGTTAAAATCAGTTAAGATTAGAAAGGGGCGTATGAACTCACCTTGTAGTTGATGTAGTTGACTAATCTAAACAAGAATGCACGCGCTCTTTGTTGTTCTTGATGTTGTTTTCACGATCCTGTGTTGATTTCACAATGTTTGTAACTTATAAGTATAAGTTGTAGTGATCTGTGTGTGTATGTGTTAGCCCTAAAGTTGGCTAACACCCGTAAGTCTCAGTCATCATTCGGCCTTAGGTCTATTGTTATAGATCATACTCTCACTTAATCAAATGAGATTAAGCTTAGTATATCTCGTTATGTGTTTTAATGTTTCACTTTTTTTCGACCTTGCCATGTTGTGTAATCTTGAAAACTATTTTAGTTTGTAACATCACTTAGGTGAATCTTGTAATTCAATCCAAGTTATAAATATAACTTAGATCTATAATTCCACTTTACTTGTTATCTTTATTAACATTGAAATAGTTGTTACATAGTTAAAAATCACTATGCAACAATCCTTCTAAAAGCTTGATGTTCTAAGTTGTGAATTTCATATACCATAAACCCACCACCGTTGTAGTAATTTAGTTATTAGCTAATCCCCATGCATGGTTCCTTATGATTTGATTCAAGTGTGTCTTTTTCCATTTTAGTAAAGTGGGCCGAACCCATCAACCTTGGGCCGAATGATATGGGGTCGAATGAGATGAAGGTGGCCGACTGATGTTGCAACCGAATGAACATGACAGAGTGAAGGCCATGGGCTGACTAAGTGTGCCGATCGAATGAGTGGGTTTGGCATCTTGGTTCAGCCGAATGCATGAATCCGAGAGAATGGCTTCAGGCGATTGACTACTGTGGACGAATGGAGCTTTCGAATGAATCGTTTGACCGAATGAATGCCCCATACGAATGAGAGCCTTGATTAGGCTCATGCTCCTTTCGGCCAAGCCACTTCGGCCTAAGCCTTTCGGCCGGACCAGGGGTCCTCCTTTGGCCGTAGCAAGGGTTGTGCCTAGAATCGCCCCCATTTCAAGATTTCATGGTGTTTTCGAAAGTGGTGTATGTTAGGGTTAGTTCTCGTGATCATAGGGTTCAAGATGTGAGGTGGTTAACCCAGTTTTAGATAAGGTATGAACAAGGAGGTAAAAACCTAATTTTCGTCACATTCATAGATCCATACCTCGATTTTTAGTGGATTTGGCTCTAGATCGGCTATACTTTCAGATAGAGGAGGGTTATATAGCTTCGATTTGGCTCAGGAATCACGCTATTTCATCAAGAAACGAGTGAGATCTTCGGATTTGAAGTTTGAAACTTTTAGAGAGAGAAAGTTTCAGAAAATGGATTTAGAGAGAGAGAGGGTGGGAGAAATGAAGAGAATGAACTCATTTAGTCTTTATATACCCCGAGGGTTTTCGGGTTCGTTTCTTTCTTTTGTTCAGTTCTCATCTTCGTTGTGCTTCCGGCACGTAACGCGCGTGTTTACGGATTTTAAATAAAAGAGTTTATTTTTAACATTTGAAAAGTGGTTATTCCTAGTAAATCTTTTAAATTTGTTCTTCTTAAATATTTCCGTTTCGAATCGTTTATTTTAAACGTTTCATCAGATCGCGTCACCTTCGCGCGTATTCGTTCGAATCGTCACCCGAACAAACACGACGATGGTTTTACTTTCTGAGTTTTGTTTTCTACTTTTCAGTCATCATTTCAGAACGTTTAAACTCACAGATATTGTTTGTGTGAATCGTCACCACTCCAAACACACTGTCAGTTTCATTATTTTGAAACAATACTGAACTTGTGTTTTAAATTGTGTTTCCTCACTGATGGACTCAACTAAACTTCTTGTTTTCACATTGTTTTCATACTGAATTATTGGCCATCTGATTCCTGTCATCTGTGGATATCAGATCGCAACCGATATGTTCTTTTCGATTGTTTGTACCCTGATGTTTACCTTGATTTGTTGTATTAACTGTACTTAGGTTTTCACCTAAATACATACAACTGTTGTTCCTCGTGAGTTGTTGTACTTACAGTATTTAAGTTTTCACTTAAACACGTACAACTGTTGATTGTTATCTTAGTTCTGTGGTTACACACACTGTTCAAACATTGTATTTACACAAGTGAAAGTACACATACCGTACGGACTTGCAGGACGATTAGGTACTGGATGTCACAACAGCCATTTTCGAGTACGACCTATATTTCGAATTTAGCATATTTCGAATACACCTACTATTTCGAATACACCTATTATTTTGAGAACGCCTTGAATTTCCTGAACACTCTAATCTTCGTGAACCGCAACCCTCGAGTTTAGTTGCCATCATTGAGTTTGGAACCCTGAACAGACTGCCGGTGATAAGCCGGAGGAAGGTGAGGATGACGTCAAGTCATCATGCCCCTTATGCCCTGGGCTCTCAGTGCCTTAGAATATTTTTCTGATTTCTGAAAATTTTAAGCTTGACTAGGACTTTAACCTTTGACCTTTAACTTTTGACTTCAACTATGACTGACTTGATTTGTTTTGTTTTCATATGGATGACTTATGATTTGTACCGGATCATAACATGTCAGCATATCTTGGAGATCCACCAGAGAAGCACTCGGAGTTCAAGAGTCTGATCGACGGACTGATTCTGTCACCAGTTAACTATGCTATCAGGGAGCACCTCAGCATCGTTTCCGACTTCATTTAAGGATTCTGGAGTACAGTTGTTGAACACAATGATGCTAATGGAACTGTCAGTATTACTGGGAAGGTTCAAGGCCAACCCATCATTATTACAGAGCAAATTCTAAGGGAGTGACTGCAATTTGGAGACAAAGAAACTAATCCAGTGGAGTTAGATCAAGGTCTGGTTAATAGGACCGTTTATCAGACGGGACATGAAGGTGCTTATCCTCCAACTAAGAAGAAGTTACTACACCCATACTGGAGATATCTGGCTCTTGTCGTCACTCAGTGCCTCTCAAGGAGAAAAGGCGGTTATGATGTCCTAAATCAGACTCTCAGTTCATGTCTTGTAGCGTTGTCCTTAGGAGTTGACTTCAACTTCTCCAAGATGATCTTCTTAGACATGCACGCAAATATCAAAGGTAAAAGGAAGGAAAGATTTCAAGCTTTTCCTTGCTTTCTGCAGATCGTCATCAATAAAAGGCATCCCAATCTGGTCCCTACTCTTGGCACTCTAGGAATTAAGAGAATGAGAGATGATATTTTTGGCTACATGAAAATGAACAAGAGAGGATAGAAGCAATAGATAGGGGAATGTCCACTGATAAAGTTTGGAAGATTCCTGGGTGATGATATGAATGAAGATGAACCAGGAACCCCAGTGGCCATTGTAGCTGAGGAACATGATGTTCATGCTACCAGTACAAGCACACGGGCCGATGAAGCAGCAAAGGAACTCATTTCTGAGTCATCTTTTTCATCCAGTGAGGACTTTGTGGCAGAGAAACCTCCTCTATCCAAGGCAGAAAGAGAAGAAGCCCAGGATATTGAGTATGCTCCCACTCCTGAATCATCACCAAAGAGAAAAAGATTGAAGATAATGTCCCGAAGGACTAAGGACCCAAGACTGAAGAAGAAGACGGCTGAGTTCTCTTCTTCTACTCCTGCACCGACTCCACCACCACCACCTCCCGTGTTGCCACTTCACAACCCACTCCACATTCCACTCTACCATCACCAACCCATGCTCAACCTAAGTCACCTACACAATCCATGCCACTTACTAAACCACCAAAACCACAACAACCACCCACTAAACCCATTAAACCTACACTCACCATCAAAATTCCTGCTCCTCCACCACTATCACCTTTTACCACTTTAAAAACCACTCAAACCACATCATCTCCCTCACATACTCCCATTCCCAACACTGAGACTTCATCATCACCTCCACACTCCCAAAAGGACAAGGGAAAGTCACCCTTCCATGCAGAATCGCCATATGAGCCAGAAAGAGTGCCTATCAACCTGGAATGGCTACAGGATAGAGTGTTCCTCCTTGAGCAGGAATCAGCTGCAAAGGATAAAGTTATCAAGGAAATGCAAGACCAAATGTCTGATTTCTATGGATAGATCAAGGCGCATCGAAAATTAATCAGATTTCTTTCGATAGAGAACTACGAAAGGCACAAGGAAATTGATGATCTAAAGGGAATTAAGACCACTGACACTGAAAAAGAGAATGACGAAGATGAAGAGAAAGCAAACGAAGAAAAGAAAGATGATGATGATAATGATGGTGATGAAGGTAATGGCAAAGACTCCTTAGGAAAGAAAGATGATGAGCCTCCCAATGATGACCATCAAGGGGATGACACATGAAATCCCTCTTCTTCAAGCAAGCCTGCAAGCAACTATGACGATCTTTTTGGAGATATTCCTGATGATGTTCTGTTTGGTTATAGTGTTCAAGGAGCTGACACTGAGAAGGCAGGCTTTAATGATTTGTTCACGGATTTGCCCGACGACTTTCAGTTTGAAGGGCTTGGTGAATAGCTCAGTGGAGCTGAACTTGGAGATCTATTACCTGATATCTCAATGGACTCAGTGTTTGATACGGTTTGTGATCAGGAAAGAGCTGAGTCATCCACAAGTGCACCTGACAAGGAAGAGCCAGAAAACGTAGTGATTGGAGACATGACCAAGGATCCCTATGTTGAATACTTGTATGCTCACAAGTATATCAGCAAAGATGGAGACGGGATTCCTCCCTAAGGGACAGTCATCAATAGCTGGTTCAACAAACAAAGAGATTGGACTCCGGCACCTCCTGAAGTCAAAGCCACTTGGCTAGGAGAGATGAACGTAAAACATCCAGAGCACACCTTAATTTCTGATGACCGATCGTTGTTTGTTGAACGCAACGATAAGTCAAATGTCTACTGCTGGCTATACGACAAGGAAAGAGATCTCTACCTAGTAAAGAGGATGAACAGAAAAGTGGAATATTACAAGAAGCCAAGAGATTTTTGCACTATGCCAAAGTTCGATCTCCGGAGTATAAACAATGCCATGTTCTTCAACCCTTCGAAGGACAATCAAGCCTACCTATTTGCCAAGTTTTTGAAGGATCAGTGCGAAAAAGATTTTCTTGTGATGCGTACTGCAAAGGGAAGGCACTTTGTTTCAACATGCATTATTGATCCAAAAATCGAAGAAGCCATGGGTTTACTAAAGTATCCTCCTCCGCACACTGAAAAGGCTATTCCAGTGTCTCCCAGAGTTCCTGATAACTCACTGGCAAATTTCCTATCTTGGTATTTTGATGAGAAGAGTATGGCAGCTATCATCCTAAGGAATAAAGATGACATCAATGATGTGGACATGATCTTGGACCCGATGGATCTGCTAAAGTATGGAAAAGAAGATATGATGAGATTACACAAGTCTCCCATCAAGGTGTATGGCGGATGGAATGAAGAGGCAAATCCTTTTACACGCACGGTTGCGTATGCCATTGAGCTAAAGCTTTATGCTGGAGCCGGACCACATTCAGTCACTTTTCCTATCAGTTGACTTCGCCAATCTAGGGGGAGTTTGTAGAGCCCATTTCAAGATGAAGACTGACAAAGCCAACCATAGAAGAGCTAAAGTCCAGATTTTGATCAGATTTTCTTATATTTTCGAATACATAGATTTCGTATACATATGTATTTCGAGTACTCGAACTTATTTCGTATAGTAGTTCAAGTACACCTAGACTTAGTATAAATAGACGTATTTTGTACAAGTTTAGGGTTGGATTCCCGAGGTGTGCTCTCTAGACGTATTGAGGCACATTTTCGAATACATCACTGAATATATCAAAGTTTTGTCTTTCTTCTTATTCTTTTTATTTCTTTGACTCTATTATGGATTCCACACGTTATAGAGTCATTTGATGCAGAGTAGAGACATAAAGTTTGGATCTTGATCTGGTTTGGGACTTACAATATCAATGTTCATAACAATGTGATTATATCAATGTTTATAACAATGTGATTATCAAGAGTTGATAACAATGATGGTGGGATACAAAAGACAAGTGATACAATGTTTATGATAACATTAAATGCTTTTGGGATACCATTGGGACTGAGACGACCAAATACACATAACAATGAGATGATAACAATGAGAAGAGAACATAACATAACATTTGACTACTAGTAAGACTGATTGTATTATATCACTGTGATCATGTCCACTGAGATTCACGTGCATTAAGTCCCTTTATATATCGTCTACCATTAAGTAGCAGAGGCTAAGCCGACGGTAACGTAGAGGTACCATAAGTTTGACAAACGTCTGGCGAGTGAGGTCAGTAAGTTCTGCGTATCGTACATAACATTTGGCTGGTATCATATGACCGGTAATAGGGCGGCAACAATCAGGTTTGGTTAAGGCCACGTCGGTGATATGAATCAACAGAAACTGCTAATAATTCTACCACATCTGAACTGCTGACTGGCAGGATTGAACGACTGACCTCATTCCTGTCATTAGCTGTGGCAGATCGTTGTGAAATCAAGTGATTACAAATGAAAAAGGATAAATTACAAACATTGTGTTTTGACTTGGTATTTAACAAAATGTGGTCCCATTTATGCTTTATTCACTAATTGGAGGAATGACATAAAATGAGTTGACTATCACTTCTAATTTAGAAGTGAGTAACAGTAAACTCTACATTTGAGATACAACTAGAAGATTAAGATTTAATAAAATCTGTAACTTTAAAATATTAAGGGACTACCATCACTTATGTTATGGTAGTACATACCTACAAAACCTTATTTATTTATATCAACTGTGGGATAAGATTACAACGTACGGGGAAAACAAATGGTGATAATGAGATGTGTTAAGCTTTGTTACACTATAGGTGATGTTGTATTTAGTCAAGTGTGTGGTGGGCTGGTAGCTCCACTTGTTGGTACGTATGCCCTATATATAAGCATTTTTGACTAAATATGAATCTATCTGTATTGTGAACTAAGGTGAGGACATTGATGGGGGATAATATGTGAGAATATCAATAAGACTTGAGAATGACATTTTCAGCATTTCTAAACTACAAAACTTATGAACTCACCAACCTCGTGTTGACTTGTTTTACTTGCATGCTTTCTCGGGTGACGAACAGGTTTAGTCACCGGGATTCAGGACATAAGCTAGTGGGCCTTGATAGTGAACCTAGCTTCTTTTGTGTGCATACTTTTGATGACATATTGTGAATCTCTTTTGTACATCTTGTGCAGATACAAGAGAGTAACTTTGTGATTCTTCTTGATAGATTTGCATTGTAAAATTATGAACTTGACTAATGTAATATAACTTTGTAATTCTATGTCAATGTCAATTTAGCATTTCTGATTATATATCATGTGCCTTGTAAACAATCTGATCATTTCGATTATCACACGATGTCGTGCACCAAGACCATTACGCCTGATGGGAAAGTCTATCCAACCTGCCGGCTCAGGGTGTTACAGATTGGTATAAAAGCCATGGGTATAGAGAAATATATGTCTTTTTACTTAAACGGTTTGTCGTATACTATAACCTAGGGACCCTTCATGTAGAGAACATAAGATTTCGGAACTTATTTACATGTGTCTTCTGCGTTTGATCATAGAACTAACCGATTCTCTGTCGGTTGTTATCAGAATGTCGCTGAGAAGAACACCTCCACTCTTACCTCCTCCACCACCACCGCTACCACCTCCTTCTCCTCTTACCCCACCTCACCAAACGGAGTTGGACCCTGCTACAGTGGCATTAGCCACTTTACTGACGAACCAACTGAAGTAGGTGATGCCTAATATGGTGAACCGTATCAACAGCAACAACAGTAATCAAACCGGGAACTCATCTAGGGAAGGCAGCGGGAACACAAGGAACAATCCTAAGTACTCCTATAAGAGCTTCGTGGGAAGCAAACCGGATAGTTTCAGTGGGCATGAGGGTGTTTTTTGCTTGATCTAATGGATCGAGAAAATTGAAACTACCCTTGACATCAGTGGTTGCCTTGAGCACCACAAAGTCAGATATGTTGCAGGCTCGTTCAGAAAACGAGCATTAACTTGACGGAACTCACAAATACAAGCTAGAGGAAGGGACGAGGCACTAGCCATGCCTTGGGATGATTTCAAGTCCTTACTCATAAGGGAATTTTGTCCCAAGAACGAACTGAAGAAAGTAGAGATTGAACTGCTGAATCATGTGATGGTGGGAGCTGGGAATCTGGCCTACACCACCAGATTCCATTAGTTGGTAGCACTGGAACCTGACTTAGTGCCAACTTTGGAGAAGAAGATCGACCGGTACGTAGGGAGACTGTTGGCTTATATTCGAGGGCATGTAATTGCTTCCCATCCCACTACACTGGAGATGGATGTCACACTGTCAGCTACTTTGACTGATGTGATGGTTGCCTCTGGTGCACTGAACAAAGAGGCTAAATCAAGCAAGACTAGAACTTCCAATAAGCCTGACCGACAACCTGCCAAGAAACAAAAGGTCATCAAAAACTATGCGATGACCACTTCTGTTCAACAAGTGGCACAGACTCCACCAAACCAAGCTAAGAAGCCATATACCGGAGTGGCTCCTTTACGCAACTAGTTCCAACATCATCATCATCCGGGTAACCAGTGCAGGCAATGCACAGGTTGTGGGAGACTTGAGCATTGGGTCAACAATTGCAGGAACCTGGTACCTTAAAACAGGAACAACAATTCAGTGGTGATAACTCCTGTCAATGCTGATCCCAGGTCTTGCTACACTTGTGGTGAACCTGGTCACTTTTCAAAGGATTTCCCCAAGAGAGTACAACCGAGAGCTCAAGCACAGAGGGGATGCGCTTTCGCTTTGGGAGCTGCTACAGCAATGCAGGACCCGAATGTTGTCACTGGTATGTTTCTTTTACATGACTTCTATGCATCTATTTTATTTGACACCGGTGCGGATCAGAGTTTATATCATCCGACTTTGCATGCAAACTTAATCATGTTAAGGAACATCTAGACTCCCCTTTTACCATAGAGGTAGCAAATGTCAAACAAATCACAGTTAGTACCATACTTAGAAATTTCCCATTAACACTTAGTGAACAAACATTCACCATCGAGTTGCTACCAATAAATTGGGCAATTTCAATATCATTTTTGGAATGGACTGGTTATCCCTCAATATGGTTGAAATCAATTGTTCCAAAAAGCTATTACGTATTCCAATGACGAACAATCAAGTGCTAGAGATTCATGGAGATCAAGCGAAACATAGTGTCAAATTAATATTGTGCATGAAGGCACGGAGGTGCTTAAGGAAACGATATGTAGCATTTCTCGCGCATGTGGTGGAGAAAGAGAAGAAGAAAATCAAGATTCAAGACGCTCCATTTGTGAGAGAATATACAAATGTTTTTCCGGATGATCTACCAGGATTGCCGCCCGAGCAACCGGTGCAGTTCCGTATTGATCTGATTCCGTGAGCAGTTCATGTGGATGTCTCCTTATAGATTAGCCCCATCAAAAATGCAGGAACTATCCAATCAACTACAAGAACTATTGGATAAAGGGTTCATCCGACCGAATTTCTCAACATGGGGAGCTCCAGTTCTGTTTCTCAACAAGCTCACTATCAGGAATCAGTATTTGTTACCAAAGATTGATAATCTGTTTAATCAATTTTTAGGAGCTTAGTATTTCTCAAAGATAGACCAACGTTCAGGTTATCACCAGCTTCGGATTCAAGAAGAAGACATGCCCAAAACGGCTTTTCGTACTCGATATGGCCACTATGAGTTTATGGTGATGTCGTTCGGTTTGGAGAATGCACCTGCAGTGTTTGTGGATCTTATGAACCGAGTGTGTAAGATGTATTTAGATTAGTTTGTTATTGTCTTCATTGATGATATACTGCTTTACTCCAAGGGTGAGAGGGAACATGAACAACATCTCAAGAAGATCTTATAAATATTAAAGAATGAACAACTCTATGCAAAATTCTCCAAGTGTAACTATTGGTTAAGGGAAGTTCAGTTCCTGGGTCATGTGATTAACAGTGATGGAATCCATGTGGACCATACCAAGATTGAAGCTATCAAGAATTGGGATGTTCCCACAACTCCTACTAAGATAAGATCATTTCTTGGTTTGGCGGGTTATTATAGGAGGTTCATCTCGAACTTCTCAAAGATAGCATTGCCACTCACTAAGTTAACCCAGAAGAGTGAACCACTTTTGTGGACACAAAAACAGGAAGAAGTGTTCCAAACATTGAAACAAAGGTTGTGCAATGCACCAATCTTAACACTCCCTGAAGGCAACGATGACTTTTGGTGTACTGTGACGCTTCCCATCAGGGACTCGGTTGTGTTTTAATGCAACGAGACAAAGTCATTGCCTGCGCGTCACGAAAGTTGAAGGTACATGAGAAGAACTATACAACGCATGACTTAGAATTGGGAGTTGTGGTATTTTCTTTAAAGATTTGGAGGCATGACCTATATGGCACTAAATGCACAATCTTCAGGGATCACAAGAGTTTACAACATATATTTGATTAGAAGGAGCTTAACATACACAGAGATGTTGGATTGAGCTCCTGAACGATTATGATTGTGTGATCAAATACCATCCAGGCAAAGCAAATGTTGTAGCTGATGCTTTGATCTTGAAGGAAAGAGTCAAACCCTTGAGCGTTAGAGCAATGGGGATGACAGTGCAAACAAGTTTACGCGATCAAATCATGCAAGCACAACAACAATCTGTGGAGAGAAACAATCTGAGGAACGAGGTCGACTGTGCAGCAGGGAAACAATTTGAGACAAAAAAAAGATGGAGTTATCGATTACCAGGATCGTGTGTGGATCCCACCGGTAGATGAACTCTGAAAACTTATTCTTGACTAGGCACACACGACACGTTATTCTGTTCTTCCTAGTGCTAATAAGATGTACCATGATCTTAGGAAATTTTGTTGGTAGCCATTTATGAAGAAGGATGTAGCTACTTATGTTGGTAAGTGCTTAGCATGTGCAAAAGTCAAAGCTAAACACTAGAAACCGTCAGGTTTTCTGGAACAACCAGAGATACCATAATGGAAGTGGGAACAAGTAGCTATGGATTTCATTACCAAGCTACCCCGCACTTCCAGGGGAAATGATACCATATGGGTCATCATTGATAAATTGACCAATTCCGCTCACTTTTTACCAATGCGTGAGATACAAGATGGAGAAACTTACGAGATTATACATCAATGAGATAATAGTATGACACAGTGTGCCGCTATCTATTATTTAAGACCGGGACAGTCGATTTACATCGAGGTTCTGGTAATCACTACAACAATCCTTAGGGACGAAAATGAATTTAAGCATCACTTATCATCCACAAACGGATGGTCAAAGCGAGAGAACCATTCAAACCCTGGAGGATATGCTAAGAACTTGCGAACTTGATTTTGGTGGAAACTGGGACACACCTCTACCACTTATCGAATTCTCCTATAACAATAGCTACCATAGCCGTATCGGATGAGCTCTATTTGAAGCGTTGTATGGTAGAAAATTCCGGTCGCCAATTTGTTGGACCGAAGTAGGAGACACTAGGATAAATGGGCCTGACCTTATTCAAGAAACCACTGATAAGATTGCCCAGATTCAACATAAATTACAAGTTGCACGTACTCACCAAAAGAGTTACGCAGAATAACGGCGAAAGCCTTTGGAATTCCAGGTGGGTGACTGTGTCATGTTGAAAGTGTCTCCCTAGAAAGGCGTAGTTCGTTTTGGGGCTAAAGGCAAACTAGCACCAAGGTAAGTCAGACCGTTTGAAATAACACAACGGATTAGTCCTGTGGCATACATCCTTAGATTACCTGATGAACACAGTAGGGTGCATGATGTGTTTCATGTATCGAATCTCAAGAAATTCCTTGCTGATGAATCAGTGGTCATACCTCTCAAGGAAATTAAGGTTGATGAGCAACTACATTTCATAGAAGAACCTGTAGAGATTATTGATCGTGAAGTTAAGAAACTGAAAGTCTGTTTGTGTGGGTTTAATGTTCTGAATGATATATGTAAAGTAGAAAAACCAAATTAGAAAGTAAAGCCATCGTCGTGTTCGTTCGGGTGACGATTCGTATGAATATGCGCGAAGGTGATACGATCTGACGAAACTGTCAAAATAAACGTTTTCGAAATAATAAAAATTATAAAAAGAAATTTAAAACATTTTTTAGGAATTACCATCTAAAATGATTTAAAATAAAATTATTTTATAAAAACGTGTATTTTAAATATACGTTTCGAAACTGACACGTAAACACGAAACCGAGCCAACCAAACATACTCGAAATGACCTGAGGTATAAAAGTCCTTAATTTCTTCACCCTCCTCATTTACTCCTTCATCTACTTCCTCTCTCTCTCTCTCTCTACAATTTCAGGATTACTCTCTCTCTACACTCTCTCTCTAAAAGTTGAACACTTAAACCATTCAAAACTTAACCAAATCTCACATTCTTGGTACCAAAACAATCCTTGGAACATCTACAACACGAAAGTACAACATATCGGAGCTGAAACCAACAAGAACCAAGGTAAAAATCGAAGTGAAGACTCGGTTTTTAGGGTTTTTGTTAAACAGGAACACTTGAGTGTTAAAACCGGTTTTGAAGGCTCTTGAGCCCACGAATTTGTGTGATATCAATCTAGGAACTCTTGGATTTGTTTGGGATAAACTTTCGATGGCTGAACTTGGATTAAAATGGTGGAGAGGGTAGTATCGATGCAAGAATGAGCTGGTTAAATAGTATCGATGAGGATGAAGGGTACCATCTGTTCTACCATCGATATTACAGGTTCTATGGTCCACTAAATGACAAACCCTTTCAATACTAATAAGTTCTATGAAGTCCAAGTGGGTAGGGACAAGGAACCATCGATAATACTAATCTCAATGGCTGTAGTATCGATGACAAGCTGTGGTCGATACCAACAGTATCGACAACCCCATCCTTGGATTTTTCTAAGTGTTGTCGAACCTATCCCCGTCAATAATATCTTGGACCACCGATATTAGTTAACATCACCTAATCCATGTAATTTAAACCTAAGATCTAGTAATATTAATCGAACAAGAAGCTGGTGGAGTTGGATTAAGAATGGTAATATCGACAAGAGCCGGTGAATGCCTTAGCCAAAGTTATTAACCATCAATACTAGCCTCTTGGGTCTTAAACTTATTGATACTTTCATGGGGCCTTCGGTACTAACTCATCAAGTAAATTCAAGTGTTCCAAGCTCAAAATCTCATGATAATAACCGTGATTGAAACCATGTGGGTGGGTAAAATATGAAAGTATCGATGAAGGGCATTAGGTTTTGTTACTTGATCATATAATCATTGATACTTTCATATACCTACCCATACCCATGTTTTAAGTATTCTAAATTTGAACTTTTCATAATCCCATTATAACTTTGATAAAATACTTTCACCATAGAGTAAATGGTAATGAGCTATGATAAATAAATGGTGTAAACTTATTTAATTAGTTTTAAACTCATAACAAAGACTTTTGGAAAACAAACATATTTTATTACTGATATAAGTTTATAAATAATGAAAGCTCCAATAGTTTTAAAACATAAATTGAGTGTAAAGCCTTAGGTCAAGGTCAAGATGATCAACAAAGAGATATCACAAGCTACTAAACTTAATTTAAATGGATAAGTGGTAGTGAGTATTCAAATTCAAGTTATGATTAGGACAAAGGTAATCAAAGTAAAGTCAAATGGAGTCTATGCGGTGTATTAACAAATTAAATTACACTAGGCGGGTTCATTTGCCCCGTGCATTCTTGTTAACAGTCAAAGAGCGTGTGAATTCTTGTTAACAGTCAACCAATACAATAACACCAAAATGAGTTATTTTGCCTCGTTTTCTAATCTTTTGATTTCAAAATACGGGGCTGAGAAACATGCTAAACTCTTTTCTTAAATGTTTTAGTACAATTATACCTTATTTATCACAATGATTTAACAAAGGTTATACTTTTGTTAATACATCTACATCTATCTATGTTTATATCAATGTTCATAACAATGTGATTATATCAATGTTTATAACAATGTGATTATCAGGAGTTGATAACAATGATAGTGGGATACCAAAGACAAGTGATGCAATGTTTATGATAACATTAAATGCTTTTGGGATACCATTGGGATTGAGATGACCAAATACATATAACAATGAGATGATAAAAATGAGATGAGAACATAACATTACATTTGATTGCTTGTAAGACTGCTTGTATTATATCACTGTGATCATGTGTTCATTGAGATTCACGTGCATTAAGTCCCTTTATATATCGTTTACCATTAAGTAACATAGGCTAAGCCGACAGTCACGTAGTGGTACCATAAGTTTGACAAAATTCCGGTGAGTGAGGTCGGTACGTAATGCGTATCGTACATAACATTTGGCCGGTATCGTATGACCAGTAACAGGGCAGCTACAATCAGGCTTGGTAAACGGCCATGTCGGTTATATGAATCAACCGAAACTGCTAATAATTCTACCACATCTGATCTGCTGACTGGCAGGACTGAGCGACTGACCTCACTCCTGTCATTTGCTGGTGGCAAATCGTGGTGAAGTCAAGTGATTACAAATGAACAAGGATAAATTGGAAACATTGTGGTTTCACTTGGTATTTAACAAAATGTGGTCCCATTTATGCTTTATTCATCAATTGGGGGAATGACATAAAATGAGTTGACTATCACTTCTAATTTAGAAGTGAGTAACAGTAAACTCTACATTTGAGATTACAAATAGAAGATTAAGATTTAATAAAATATGTATCTTTAAAATATTAAGGGACTACCATCACTTATATTATGGTAGTACATACCCTACAAAATCTTATTTATTTATATCAACTGTGGGATGAGATTACAACATATGGGGAAAACAAATGGTGGTAATGAGATGTGTTAAGCTTAGTTACACTACAGGTGATGTTTTATTCAGTCAAGTGTGTGGTGGGCTTGTAGCTCCACATGCTGGTACATATGCCCTATATATAAGCATTTTTGACTGAATGTGGCTCTATCTGTATTGTGAACTTAGGTGAGGACATTGATGGGGGATAAGATGTAAGAATATCAATAAGACGTGAGAATGACATTTTCAGCATTTCTAAACTACAAAACTTATGAACTCACCAACCTCGTGTTGACTTGTTTTACTTGCATTTCTCGGGTGACGAACAAGTTTAGTCACCAGGATTCAGGATATAAGCTAGTGGGCCTTGATAGTGGACCTAGCTTCTTTTGTGTGCATACTTTTGATGACATATTGTGAATCTCTTTTGTACATCTTGTGCAGATACAAGATAGTAACTTTATGATTCTTCTTGATAGATTCACATTGTTAAATTATGAACAAGATTAATGTAATTTAACTTTTAATTTTATTTCAATGTAAATTTAACATTTCTTATTACATATCATGTGCCTTGTAAACAATCTGATCATTTCGATTAACACGCGATATCGCGCCACAAGACCATTCCGCCCGACGGGAAAGTCGATCCAGCACGTCGGCTCTGGGTGTGACACAAGGCATTCCTATATATAGACTAAGTTCACGAAGCAGGGTTCACGAAATGGTGTTCACGAAGCTGAGTTCGTGTACTTTGTCTTAGTGAACTTGAAATACTTTCGTGTACTTACATTTTCGTGATCTTTAACCTTGTTTTTTTTATTTTTGTTTCTTCTTTATTGTTTGTTTATACGCTTTCCCCTCCTTCCTCGTTCACTTTTCTTCTAGTTATGTAAATCAGTTACCCACTCATGCGTAAAATGACTTGTATTAAATTTTGTGGTGTTACAAGTGCTGAGGATATTGATAATCATATCTCACAGAAGGAAAGAGACATGGTATTCTGGCTTCATTAGTTTGGTAACCAATAAATATGAGTACATTATAACGAAAAAGAACGTAACATGAACCTAATTGTAGTAAGAATAACGTAAGAATAAATTTAACAACTCAACAATCAAGCATTTTAAATTAACCTAACTTTAACCGCTTTCATAGTTTTGAATTAAACCTTTGAAATAGAAAGACATGAGAAAAAAATGAACATCTACACAAATTAGAATTCAAAAAATTTTTTCCCAAACAATTTTTCCCTAATCGTAGAGAAATTGCATTATGCAATCTCAATACCTATTGGGTATTTGTGATATTCTTTAAACCCCACCTTCCTTTATCGACTATTGGAAGTAAAAATAATAAAGAGTTCCTTTTTGTTTTTGATTGTGTGAAGTTAGCTTTTGTGCGTTTTTGTCAAAAGTTTATTTCTTAAAAATAATTGGAAAAATTTTAGCCTGAATCAAAAGGGGGAATTATAGAATCGAACTACAGATCAAGAAATGTCACACCCCAAGCCGGCGAGCCGGATCGAAGCTTCTGTCAGGCGGAAAGGTCTCGGGGCGTGATATCAAAATGATAATCGAAATGATCAGATTGTTTACATTTCACATGATATATAATGAGAAAACACTAAATGAAATAAAATTATAAAGTTAAATTACATCAGTATCGTTCATAATTTAACAATGTAAATCTACTAACAGCATCATAAATCTTCTATCTTGTATATGCACAAGATATACAAAATAATATGTATAATGATGTTCAAAAATATGCATGTTCAAAATACTAGGTCCTCTATCTAGGCATCCTAGTCCAAAAGCACGAACTCCCTAGTTAACATGTTCGTCACCTGAGAAGTCATGCAAGAGAATAAAGTCAACACATGGTTGGTGAGTTCATATAGGTTTGTTATTTAAAATGAATTTGAACAACCTAACCGGATGAAAACCTTAACCTCAACAACCACCACCTATACTATCCAGTCAAGTATGCTTATGTATAGGGCATATGTACGGTCAAGCTTACCGCCCAGTCGCAAGCCCACCACATACCAAACTACATAGTATATTGTTCCTGGCGATAATTAAGCGTTTCATCCCATACACTGAATTCACAATCATTGAACGACCTAAAAATGATAACACCGAAAATCCGAAGTGACAACCTTAAACTCATTAACAACCACCTATACTATCCAGCCAAGTACGCCTATACGTAGGGTCAAGCTTACCGCCGGCCCAGCCGCCAGCCCACCACATATCGAACCACATAATATATTGTTGTTAATGATAATTAAGCGTTTCACTCTCAACCATCATCACACTTGCTTCATTAGTTTCATCACCACGCTTGTACTGTCAGATTCGTCAAAACACTTGATTCGTTAGTTTCGTCAAAACACTTGATACGTTAGTTTCGTCAAACGTTAGTTTCGTCAGACGTTAGTTTCGTAGTTCCGTCATCACGCACAACAACACCATAGAAAATGTGGAAAAATGTGGAAGTTGTTAATTAAAATGCTTAAATAATTTAATAAATAAACATTTAATTAAAAGCTAAGTCTTAATGATTGGGCCGAAACTCGAGTAGACTAGTATATCAATCAAAGTTTCTTAGAAGTTAGGGGACTCTGTAAATATCATCAAACGTGTGACCTATACATCAAACGGTCTAGCTAGGACTTCTTGAAATGTAGGGTTTTTGTTTTGTTCTTAATTCGTCTAGTTTCGTCTCTTGTTTCGTATAGTTTTGTTGGCACATGCTATCTTTGATATTTCCCTGATTTTCCCCTGAAAATGATTTATTGATTCGTCTAGTTTCGTTACAAGAAGTACTTGATTCGTTGATCATTGAATACTAGATTCGTTGAAAAAATGTACACTTGATTCGTTGATCTTTGAACACTTAGTTCGTTGAACATCAAATATTAGTTACGTTGGAATTGTTTCGTTTGATTCGTTGAACTCACGCACTTGTTTCGTCAAAATAGTTTCGTTTGATTCATTGAAAAGGTTTTCTTGATCCGTCAAAATGTTTATTTTAACATAAATATCTACTTATATTATAAGTAGATCATCTTAGTTAAACCTGCATAAAAATTTACCTAGACATGATCTAGGATATCATTTACACATACAAAACATATAGTATTTAAAAGCATTTAAATAAATTATAATCCAAAGAAAATAAGTTACGCATGCTTCTCAGCCCCACATTTGTAAAACAAAAATGTTTAGAAAAGGGGCAATGAACTCATCTATGTTGTAGTTCTTATGATTCAACCAATAAATGATATGCGCGCTCATTCTTTGTAAGCTATGTAACTTCAATAGCTGATTTGATTTATTATGATTCAAGCACTATAAGTATTTATAGTTGATGTATATAGCGTTTTGCTACTATGTGTCCCCATTTAAACCCTTATCCCTTGTTCCATTTAAGACTTAACCCTATTCGCATAAGGTTTATGACATTTAAAGTCATGATTATTTAAATAAATCATCATTTACCAAAAGCTTAATTAAAATACAAAAGTTATATTTATTTTGATAAAGTCCTTTATATTCCCTTATCATACCTTAATGCAACAGGTTATGGTGATCTTTATAAAATTATGGTTACAAGTTATAAATCATTACATTTTAAATAGAAGTCTAGTTATTTTATGAAAAATACAAGTTAATCATGTTAGATTTTGAGTTAACCTAATTCGATTAACTTCAAGTCCTTCGATAGGTCTTTGATAGTCACATTGATTCTTGTTCACTCTTGAATTGGTTATCAACTAAAGTGACTCAACTAAATCCTCCTTAGTTAATCAACCATGTAGTGAATTGACTAAGTGTTGGGTGTGGGCAAATAAGACCAACACTCCCAATACTTAGTTAGTTCTTTGAATCCCCATTGATCTCCCTTAGTGTTCCTTAGTCCTTTTGCAACCCACAGCCATGCAACATGTTCCTATCCTATTGTGATTTACCAAGTAAACTGAGTTAAATATTTTCTAGATACACACGTAGAAATACCTGGATTTCTCTTAACATTACTCGATTATACGAATAAGTATCGTTCGTACGAATGATACCTCAAAGTGTGGGGCGAATGAACTTTAATACGAATGTGTATCATACACCCACAGAGTCACACGAATGGAATATCCACGAGTGAGTCATTCGTATGACAGTTCGTTCGTCTTAAATCACACGAATGAGAAGTTCATTCGCCCAAAGGAGTCAGTCGTGCGGTTCCATTCACCAGATGATTCATTCGGTCGCCCAGCTCATTCGAATAAGATGTTCATTCGCTCATGGAGCCATTCATGTGGGTCCATTTGCCTGAACTGCATCAGGTGATGCTCATTCGTACAAGTTGCGGCCAAGCACACCTTTGGCATCATTCCCGTGATTAAGGACCATTCAAGGTGTTCCATGAGTTCCTACACCACTCAAGGCTGATTTTGTGCAATTCCTATGGGTTTTGAGGGTTTAAAACCAGTTGTAAGGTGAAAATTTTCGGTTTTGAAGGAAACCCTAAAAATCGTGGGTTTGAGCTCGATTTTACCTTGATTTCGATGGTATAAAGCTCCGATTCTTCGTACTTTCAAGTTCTACACGTTGTTGTGGTTGTTTTGACACCAAAATCACTTGATTTGGTGAAGAATTGAAGGGTTTTGGGGTTTTGAAATTCTAGAGAGAGAGTAGAGAGAGAAGTGGATGGAATTTTAGAGAGAGTGAGTAGGTGGGTGTGTTGAATGACATTTAATGCCATATTAAAGGCTTGTAGCACTCGGGTGCGTTCGGGCTCGTTGGGCTTCGCTCAGTCTCGCGTATAACTCGGTTTTTCGATTATTTTCGTAATGAAACGATATGATTTTAAAAATAGAATTTTCTAATTTATTTTAGTTTTTAATTTCTAATAAATTAACTGTTTTCTTCTGTTTTAAATTTAAAATTCTGGAATCATTTAATTTAACTGTTTAATCGAATGGTACGGTTTTCGCGCGTATTTATTCGGATCGTCACCCGTACGAACACCACGACAACTGTACCTTTCGATTTGATTATCTAATTATTAGACATCATTCAAAACGTTAAACCCACATATATATTCGTGCGAATCGTCACCCACACGAATACTCTGTCAGTTTAATATTTATGTAACGACGTCCGTTATTGTTTTGTTCTGTACCATCTCACATACGTTTATACATAATAAACCTAACTAGCATTCACATAACAAGTTTGTATTGTCAGATATGTTACTAACTGTTTAACCATGGTTTCACAACATGTTTCCGAAGTAGATACGTAATAGATGCGTAAAAGATTCATATTGAACATCAAATGATAATAGTACACATGTAATACACATAGTTTCATGCCTGATCTAGTGTACACGTTACTATTCCGACTATGGTTCAGGCACTGATGTTACAAGAAACATATGAGCAAAGTAATAGAAATTAGAAACGACAATATACAATAGCCTTTGCAATAATCAGGATATAACAAAACGAAATAAACGAAAGCTTACTATCAAAGACAAAAAACACAGTAATAAAAATGTCTGAAAGAAGATGGAAACAATCTTAAAGAATGGTGAAAATAATCTTGAAAAAACATAGAGGTGTGAAGAATGCTTAAAATAGTTGTACCATATTTTTAGTATTATGTAACCTATTGAATAGTAAAACACCCTCACAAAAAATTTAGATTTTAATATCTATAGGACTATAATACATATTAAAATGATAAAATAGTAATTTGATATAATCTTTTAAAACTAATAGTTTTACAACTTTTATATCATATTTTGAACTTTTTAAATATTAAATGTTTTTTCTCTCCCTTTTTACTTTGTATCAAATTGGTACACTTGAAAATTTGAAGTGAGATAGAGTCTTTATAAAGAAACTCTTCAAAACTGTCTTTTGATATTTTTAATACATTTGGCATTTTTTAAGAATTAGAGTCATTTTAAATTAAGTACTAGATTAAAAGAATTGTATTTGTCATGGTAATGAACAATGCAAACCTTTAATAACCTAACTTAATTATTGTATTTCTCTGCTATACCGTGCGGATATTATCCTAGTATATAATAATAGAGATAAAAGGAAAAAACTAAATTTGAGGCGTGATTTTAGGAGTTAAGAGAAGTTCTGAATTATACCATCTGCCCTTGTCATAATGTAATCTACTTTGGCTTTAATTTTATTGTTCATCCAGCCCAAGTCCTAAAATTAAATGCCACCGTCGGTAACATGCTTGGTCAAAACGTGTTGGCTTTTATTTTCTTAATTATAATTTGAATTAAGTACATAAAAGAGCATGTTGTTTAGTCGTATTCTACTAAAGGTTCCAACCTTTGAAAAAATACAAAAAAGGTCTATAGTTTTACAAAAAAATGTTTCTATTTTAATAAAAAAATGTCCATACTTTACCAAAAAAGGTCCTTAAGTAGCGACATTTTTTGTTAAATTAGGGACTTTTTTTGTTATCCGCGTCAAAAGTATTTGACCTTCTTTGTATTTTTTTCAAAGGTTGGGGCCTTTCATGAAATACGGCTAAATTATAGAGACCCTTTATTTACTTAACTCTTATTTTATTTATTTATTAAATAACAGAGGGTCTCTTCGTGTTACCTTCAGTTGTTCTGGAGGTTGGTAAATAACATCGATTCTTTGATCGCTAATCATGAGACGAGACCCCTTGATGCACGGGAACCTCATGCAATTGGTAAACCCTCGCCTTCTATTCGTCCAGAATCTGAAATTAAACTCAAAATTACTCATTTCACTTGATATTCATTAAAATATCACCAGAGACTTTAACCGTAATCTTAGGCCTTGTTTGGGATTTCATTTAAAACCAACTTATTAACTTATTGACTTTTTGAATAAGTTAACAAGTTAAAATAGTGTTTGTTAATCTTAAAAGCACTTTTCATTTTAACTTTTTGATTAGTCTTGAAAAGTTGTTTTCAAAAAGCTAAAAATTTTAGCTTTTGGAAATAGCTTTTAACTTTTTGACAAAAAGTCATAAGTTAATCCAAACACTTTTTTAAAAACTCTATTTCAAAAAGTCATAAGTTAATAAGTACTTTTAACAAAAAGTCTTTTTAAAGTTAAATAAGCAATCTCAAAGAGGCCCTTAAAGGATAATAATCGACTCATTAACTTAAGTTAATTTTGGTGGATGTCAAAGCGTGTTGGCTAATTATCCTTCAGAAATTCAACCCTTGTATTTCAAAAATGCATACCTACAGACTGTTTCTTATGTGGCTATGAAATCAGAATAAAGTTTTCAATTTCCCCCAAATTTCTACACAGTGTGTTCTCAAATCCTGCAAATGTCAATGGCTTCTTCATCTATCTCTTACTTGTCTTCAACATCCACTTCACCATTATGCTTCTATCTATCCAGAAAAATCCCTTATCCATCTGCTTTCCCTCGATTCCCCAATCTACATACGAAATCTCTCACTATTACGGCTTCTACTTCATTGGATTATTCAACCAATAAATCATCTCAATCGTCAAAGGTTTGCGTTTGATCTGTGTAATTCCATTGTTACTAGATGCAGCTTATGTATTTGTATATAAGTAATTTTTCATTTTCGATGTGTAATTTATGTGTGCTGCCTGAATTTCGTAACATGCAGTGATTGAATTTTCAAATTCATTGACAATCTGGTAAAATGGCGTCCAATTACTCCATATTGTTGCAGAAATTTTAGATCACAGGTGTTTAGTGGTCTTATATCAACAAATTAGGCATAATCTATTAGATCAACAGTAAACATATAATTTCAATTCCTACTAAGGTTCTGGATTCAATCCCATAGTATTGTCACTTCTTTGTGCTTCTCGGGTATTGATTATTTGATGATCGAATTGTACTCAGCTTAAACTAGGTTTCATTTAGAATTGTGATATTGAAAATTGGCAAGCAAGTACTTTTAGATTCAAATGTTGTGAAATGGTTGCTGTTTTTGTGAAATGATTAGATAGTGCCATGGAGCAAGTGAGGGGATGTTTTTGTATTTGGGTACATCTGTTGATGTCTAGTGGTTATGTTTTGAATTAATTTGTTTTAGAAATGTTTTATGTGCCAATTTAGAGTAGCAACTGGCAATGGAAATTCAAGGATAGTTCTATCAACATTCACTATGAGGAGCATGGAGATGAAAGTAATGGACCAAACAAGAATATTCTCTTGATGCCCACTATTTCTGATGTTAGCACTGTGGAAGAATGGAGATTGGTGGCTAAAGACATTGTTCAACAATCTGGAAATGTTAATTGGCGAGCTACCATTGTTGATTGGCCTGGTCTTGGTTATTCTGACCGTCCAAAGCTGGATTACAATGCAGATGTCATGGAATCATTCCTTGTTGACTTCATCCTTGGCCCAAATAGTCCTATAAACAGCACAGGTAGTTGCCGCATTTGTGTTATTTGTCTTTATTTTTTGTGCTGTAATGATATTTTTGTAATGTCTATTTTGGTAAATGTGAGAGCTTGTTACAAGAAAAGTCATAGGATCCTACTAAAACACTGCTAATCAGTGAGATTAGGTAAAACACAGCTTATTAGGCAGGTGACCTTCAAGTGGGTTACGGGCAGAAAACCCGTAGAAGCTGAATTTGAAACTTGCTGCTAGAGGAACTCAAAATGCTTACTAAAACTGATTATTGAACGTTGATTTGTGGTAAAATTGCTGTCTTTAATTTGTGTGAATGAATTTAGCAGAAGACTTGGTCATTGTTGGAGGCGGCCATGCTGCTACATTAGCCATCCGGGCTACTAAAAAGGGTTTGGTCAAACCAACCGCCATTGCTGCTGTTGCTCCTACCTGGTCTGGCCCGCTTCCCATTGTATTCGGTCGTGATTCCAAGACTGAATCAAGGTAACTGGTAAAAATGGGTGGGCCCTTGGCCTGTGTAACAGGTCAAAATCAATAGTTGTTTGGAATAGGGTGAAAACATGTCTAGTCATGGGGACTTAACCTAAATCATTCTTCTAGCGGAAAGTTTTATAAGCGAGATTTATTTAAAGGGGAAGGTTCCCTAAAAAGTATTTTTTGCACTAAGAAGGATTTTTAAAAACTTGAAAACCGACCAAACAAACTCCGATTGAATTCATTTTTACATCATCAGAACCGGCTTGTAATTCCCGAAAACGTAAAACATAAATCATAAACAATAAACCCTAATAAGAAAACCAAAATTATAAAAAACAAACACTAAAAATAAAGATGAAACCTAAAAGCTAAAAAAATGCCCTAAAATCCAAACTCTAAAACCAGTTGTTAAAGCTAAAACCAAAAAGCAAATATCGTAGGGTTCGATGAGACGGTTACAATGACATCGAAATGAGTTCAATCGGAGTTCATTTGGATCGGTTTTAAAGATTTTTAAATTCCTTTCTAGCCTTCTTAAGCAAAATAAACTTTATTTGATCCTTACCCTTTAGAGTTTGGAGAACTTCCAACCCAATTAACCAGTTAAAAATCACTCATAACCTAAATTGATCCATTAATAACTAATCAGGTCCAAAATCACCATAAAATGCTGCTATAATTTTTAACAATTTATAGATATGAGCTACTTAGAGGAACATTACGCGCTCCGGCTGTAGGTTGGATGATGTACAGCATGCTAGTCAGTAACAAAAAATCCATAGAATCCCAATACAAATCCCACGTGTATGCTGATTCCACAAACGTGACACCAGACATCATCGAAAATAGATACGAGCTGACAAAACAAAAAGGTGCCCGTTATGTCCCTGCTGCTTTCTTGACGGGTCTTCTTGACCCGGTGAAAACCCGTGAAGAATTTCTTCAACTCTTTGAAGGGTTGGATGGTAGATTACCAGTTTTGGTTGTATCAACATCTGGTGCACCAAAGAGGTCGAAAGCAGAAATGGAAGCTCTTAGAGAAGCTAAAGGTGTAAGCAGATTTGTTGAGGTTCCAGGTGCCTTGCTTCCACATGAAGAATACCCAAGCTTAGTTGCAAAAGAGCTTTACAGTTTCTTGAAAGATATATAAATTTATTTTGGTTTCTTTACTTGAATAATTCTACAGCAATAAAAGGATTGGATCAGGTCGGGTTGAGTTGGGTGCAGTTTTTTTTTAAGATGTAATATATAAACTGATTAATGTTTCTTGTAATTTTACAGACTAAAGAGTAAAGATCATATAACTATTGGGCTGGGCTAGGCTGGATTGGGTTGGACTGGGCTGGGCTGCACTGGGTTGGTTTGATACATATATTTCTTCGTGTAAGTTTTCAACTTTAATTTTTATTATTATAAAAAGTTCGTGCAATAATGAACGTAGTAACATTATGATCGATTCTTTAAAAAATGATTTTAGGTGGTTCTGTATTTATTTATTTGTTTGTAAGAAAGACATTTTATTAAAAGCTCATTGTATAATCTACACACGAGAATCGACATGTGAACGCTACTGAACTAGTTTGTGCGGTTGTATCATGTAAACAGGATGATCAAGTATATACACAATTCTATCAATATTAGGTTCTTTTTCTTTACCATTTTATTTAAGATAAAGTGACTGGATACTGATTCTCGTAATTGCATATTGAAAATTGATTTTGTGTACAATTTAGGGATCTGGAATTGGAACGTGTTGGAATTTAATCGGATTGATTGTGCAAGTTTTGAGGAACGTAAAAATATAAATAGATAAGAATAAAGAGAGTTGTTAGTGTCAATGAGAAAGAGACTTGCAATTTGTCATGTCAAAATTTTCAAGAATAGATTTAACATATTTTGATGCTTTTTGCGGATGATATTGTGCTGGTGGCAGAAAGGAAAGACGACCTAAATACGAGGTTAGAGGAATGGAAAATCGCCTTGGAGAATAAAGGACTACGCATCAGTAGGTCAAAAACAGAATATCTTTGTTGCAACTTTAGTGGGACCAATGACGAGGACGAGGAGAACCAAGTGACTATTGGAGGTCAAGAGGTGCCACAAACAACAAAGTTTAAATACCTAGGATCTTTTGCACAGTGTAATGGAGACATTGATTGCGAGGTGACCCATCGGGTACAGGCATGATGGAACAAGTGGAGACCAGCTACAAGCATTCTATGAGACAAGAGATCCGCAGACAAACTAAAGGGTAAATTTTACAGAGTAGCAGTCCGACCAGCCATGTTGTATGGAAGTGATTGTTGGCCGATCAAAAAGATTCACGAAAGGAAGTTAGAAACGACAGAGATGAGGATGCTTAGATGGATGTGTGGGCACACGAGACTTGACCGAATAAGGAACGAAACCATCAGAGAAAGAGTGGGGGTAACGTGCATATCAGACAAAGTCAGGGAAAGGAGATTGAGATGGTTCGGTCACGTGAGGAGAAGAGACGTGTTGGCTCCGGTTAGAATAGTAGAGAACCTAAGTGTGGAGGGGAAGAGGTACATGGGCCGACCTAGACTGACATGGGAGGAGCAGATCCGTCAGGACATAATAACATTGCACCTCTCTGAGGACATGATCAATGATAGAAATTTATAAAGGCATAGAATAATGGCTAGAGACTACTAGTATGTTAGGATATAGGTTAGCAGCCCTACTTATAGGCAGAATCTTAGTTTTACAAATGCATGCTTGACTGATTGACAGTGTTTACTTTGTTTGTTTCGGCTTCTTTACGTGGTTTATGTCTTTATACTATATGTGGCTCCCGTTTTGCATTGTTTGCATGCATAGTCAGTGTTTATATGCCTTGTTTTTAACCATGCTTTCTTTGCATATGATTGTGTATGTGATCGCCATATGATTGCTATAGGTGTTTGTAGTTTTGCTCATTCTGACTGCCATATACATATGTAGTTTTACCCATGCATGGTTTACTCTTTTTCTTTCATAAAATGTCTTGGAAAAAAATATACATTTTTGAGCCGGGGTCTCTTCTGAAGCAGTCTCTCTACCTGTTCTTGGGGTAGGAAAAATGTCTGTTTTCATCCCACCCCTCCCAGACCCTACTTAAAAGTGGGCTTTAACTGGGTATGTTTGTTTTTTTGTTTGTTTGATTAATGAATGAAAATGCAATAGAATTGTTTTATTTGCAAGCTAAAGAAATATTGTATTTCATTTGTGACATTCATTTAAAATTTTGATTGCATGAGTTTTGTGAAGATATCACACACTTTAGTATTTAAATATTATGTAGTAAACATAAATTTGAAGTAAAGAAAACAACAGCTTCAGTTTGAGATTTGATGAATAAAGTGTTGTCAAGAGTACTTCTTTTGAAGCCATAAGAGAGGAAAATTTAGAAGAAAATAGAGGAACATGAATAGAAAGAATGTCAACATTTGGATCATATATGAAGGGTTTAAAGAGTGAAGAAGTTTGGAAGAAAAAGACTTCGATAAAATTGAAAATAAAGAATTTGTAATTAAGAATGAAGCATTTGATAGCCAAAAGTTGTAAAGAAAAACGTCAAGGGTTTGAGTTTATAAAGGATCTCACAGGAAGTTTTGGAATGCCTCTTGGCAATGAGAACTTTGTTTTGTATATAGAAGACTTTGTTATTAACCTATTCTCAAAAAGGATATGTATATACATGTGTGTGCACGTGATTGTGTGCGTTAAACGTAACTTTTTTTTTTTTTTTACGAGTAGAATAATAATACTTTTTAACTATTGATTAATAAAAAAAATTCAATGGCTTGGATGAAGTGATCTCACATTTACAATTGTAACTTGCTAAATAAGGATGGAAAGACAAACGGGAAATAGTCATAATTGGTGACCTTATTGGTGTAAAATCATGTTCTATCACATTTTTTAAAAAATTAATGGCTTTTAAACATCTATTTAGAAAACAACATAATTAAATAGGAAATTTATTATAATATTTATATAGTTTATGTGTAATTATATTGACATAGTCCTTGATTATGTGTATTAAATGATGATATATGATTTTATTTAACACGATCTGTGATTTTATATAATACGGTTCGCTATTTTATAAAATCCATCATCTTGTCTCTCAAATGGCACATAATGCATTCTAATTGCCTCCTATGGACCTACGCTTCTCAGGATTGTAATTTTACGTACATTAATAGAGAGATGTTAGGCTAAAAACGTGTTTTACGTAGAAAATGTAAGTAATACATAATATTTTACATTTTAGGCTTGATTTGTAAATTTTATACATTACATTCTAAATTTTACCAATGTTAACAAAAAGAGAAAAATAAATAAAATACATGTATTACTAATACTTTTTTACATGAAATTAATTTTTTAGAATAATCTATTCCCATACATAATAAATACATATATACATTACATACATAGGGTTAGATTAAACTAAATAAGCCTCTTGACTTAAAAAGCCCAAGAAGGACCTTAAATCATTAGATTATAATCAATGGCTATTATTAAATCAAATTGTTGGAAAGTATTTTAGTAATTACTAATTTTGTTGACTTTTTATCAAATTCTCCCACTTTCTTTAAACGTTCATAACTTTTACATACGAAATTATTTTTGAAACAAAATATACCATAAAAACGAGCATTTTTTTATCTTCAAAATTAGTAGTGTATTGCTATATTTTTTTTTTGCTTTTTTAGTTCATTCTGTCTTTTGTGCATATCATTGTGTCTTTTGTACAAATCATTGTCTTTTTTTGTTTTTGCTCAATGTAGTGTTTTCATGAACATTTTAAGACACAATGATGCGCATAATACATAATGTCAAGTATGAATGACGCAGTGATCTTTAAAAAGTCACAATTACCTATAATAAAGACACAAAGACAAGTATGAACAATTTTGTACATGTCATTATGTCTTTTGTTTACGCTATTGTGTCCTTTGTACATGTCATTGTGTCTATTGTGGTTCTTTTCAATGTTGTTTTTCCTGAACAATTTAAGACACAATGATGTTGTAGAATACATAATGTTAATCAAGGATGATACAGTGACGAGTATGAATAACACAATGATCTTTAAAAAAGACAATTACCTGTAAAAAAGAGACAATGATGAATATAATAATTTTGTACAGGTCATTGTGTCTTTTGTATATATGTTAGTGTGTATTTTGTACAAATAATTGTGTCTTCTGTGTTTTTGCTCAATATTGTGTTTTAATAAACAATTTAAGACACAATGATGTTGCAGAATACATAATGTTAAGCAAGAATGACATAACGACGAGCATGAATAACACAATGATATTTAAAAAAGACACAATTACATGTAAAAAAACACAATTTCCTGTAAGAAAAACACAAAAAAGATAATTATACACAAACGTTAAAAAAGACACAATGATGATAATTATACACATTGAGCTGAAAAAATTGATTTTAATAATAAAATTATACTCATTTTAAAGATAAAAAATGCTCGTTTTTATGATATATTTTTAAAAAAAATATAATATCGTATGTAAAAGTTATAAACGTTTAAAAAATGTTGGGAGAAATAGGTTATGACTAAATTAACCTCTAACAACTTTCCCTTTAAAAATTTTAAATTTTCTATCTTAAATTTGATCTCATGATCTAATGGTAAATAATCATTTTAGTCTTTTTAAAATAAGGAGACTATTTAGTTAAACTCAATCTTACATACATACAAAATACAATATTAAATAATAATTTTTTTTAAAGATAATTGTGAAAACTCATATATATGTGTGTTTACGAGTTTAATGACGCACCCACATGAGCTAGTAATCTTCAAAAGGGATGAAACATCTTTTTTACAAGAGTTGGATAATTTCCTTCATATCCATGCCTTGTTAAAACACCAAAAAAAACATCTAGAGAATAAACAGTATGATGATCATGATTTTCTACAAGCAATAAAGCAGATCTAATCAACTCTTCTGACACGATTATCTTGCAATTTTGTGCTGTAGCTTCAATGTTGCCATTAGTCCCATTTATGGTACCAGTTCCCAGAGATAGAAATCTCTGATAAAACTTTCACATATCACTGGATTCATTCTGATGGCTTGTGAAATTCTTTAAGTGTTCAATCCTATGATCAATGATTTGAATTCATTGAGGTGTTCTGAACAAGTAAGCCACCACATTATGATCAGAAACGAACATTTTATGTCAGTCTCAGTCTCTCGATTCATCTTTTTTCCCTCGAAAACCGTAATTCCAACCGAGAAATTTTAAATCCCAGCATGAACTTCCTTTAAAGACCATCATTTTATTTTAATCCTTGACCTTTCCTGTTCTCTTCAAGACCAACGATATTTTTTAAATTTATTTCATCCAAACCTCCATTAACAGCAACTCACCACAACTCTCAGAAAGTCCTTCTCGATTTCAAATTCACACCAACAATTTTTTTTACCTAAAAACTTAGCTTGAATGATATATGTTCAGTGATTTCCAGTCTGATGTAGATGATAAAACCAAAACACACATAGATGGGGAAAAAAGAATCTCGAAACAGTAAGGCGGATTTTTTATTTGATTTCAATGTTCTTGCTAGGTTAAACCCTGACTTTTGAGCATGTTAAACCTAGAAACCAATGGGCTTTTGGACCGAGAGCTGAGTGGGCTAATTAAAGTTTTGATTGAGAATTCCCATTTCGACAGAGAACCCCAATGGTCAATGGAGTTTGGTCTCGAGAACACACTACAATTTACACATGTGCCGAGAGCTAATAATATTTATTTAATTTTATAATTTTGTAGTATCCATTAAAAATAAAATAAAAAATAATAATAACAAAAATAAAACAAAAAACAAAAAACTTTAAAATAAAAATAAATAAAATAAAAAATAAACAAACCTTTAGACAAACTAACTTTAATGTATGACTCAAGTTGGATTTCAAATGAGATATGACTACATGTAAGCTAAAACCTATAAACGATTAAAATTACGGGATCAAATCGTTATCAGACAAAACAAATGCTCATTTAATGAACTTTTACATTGTAAAACTGATTTTCAGCGATTTTGTCCGTTTAAAATCAATAATCCTCTTTTTTGGCAAATGATGTATTTTATAATGTTTTGGTTAGATTAACACCAGAAAATAATCTTCATACTCAAGGTAAAACCCCTCCATCATTATGATTTCTTGAGGATTCATTTTTTCACATTGATTACTTTGTGTGAATGTGTTGAGAGAACTATCCATAGTATAACTAAGGAGTCTCATGCATAATTTTATGAATTTGTGAACACACTTAAATTTCGAATTGTCTATTATACAATGGAATTTCATGCATAGAGTTTATGAAAATGGTGAATGCACTAACTTCCCAATTTTGTGAGATTATGCATAGTGCTATGAGTTTTAATCAAAAGGTGTAGAATTCAACTCTCAACCCATTATTGATGGAACTTTGTTTTGTGTGCAGACCTTATTTGAGATGAAAAAAACAATTTCTTGTGTGTGCTTTACGTTTTATCAATATGCTAGCGCTTCTTTAGGTTTTATTGAGCCTATTGTCACATCACTTTAAATTCTTGTTCTTTCAAGAAACAACCTATCAGATATACTTGTTTTGCCCTTTGTTACGAATTTATATCATTTTCTTTTCCCAAAATAACTCAAAACTGACCAAAAACAAAACATTAAGACATTCTCCCCCTCAAATCTGTGCATAAAAAAGAAAAATTAAATACTTTGTGAACAAATTTACTGACTCCGAAATATTTTTTTATATTTTCAATTTGATATTATTCAATCAAGAAAATGAAGCATTTTTAGAAGTTCTGTAAGCACATTGAATCGAGACCGATCGAAGGCTTTGGTGAACAGATTAACAGTGTTGTTAGTTGTATCTATCTATTCTAGATGAATCAAATTTTGATCAAAACATTCTCGAATAAAACAAACCTCGATATCTATGTGTTTGGTTTTGGAATGTGAAACTAGATTTTTACAGATCTGTATAGGAGCATCATTGTCACTAAAAAATAGTATTTTCAAGAAATTCTGAATCATAATCCTGCAATTGATCCTAAATCCAGATGACTTGATAGCAAGCTTAGGAAGAAACATATTCAGCCTTTGTAGTGCAAGCAGAGACAGTCTGTTGTGTTTTTCATTGCCATGAAATGAGTCTGTCTCCTAAGAATTGACATCCACCAAAGGTAGATTTCCTGTCAATATCACAACCTCCATGATCGCTGTTAGAAAAAGTATACATATTTAATTATGAATCTTTGGGATACCAAAGACCAAGACTAGGCTTGCCCTTTAGATATCTAAAGATTCTTTAAACAACATGTAAATGAAGATGATTTTCCTGATATCAAGCTCATTGACAATCTGCAAACATGATATATGGTCTGCTAGCTGTAAGATACGTCAGCGAAAAAATTATTGAGCGATATTGAGTTTGATCACCACGTGATCCATTTTCATCAACGGTCAGAACAGGATAAGCCGCAATGGATGTAGACATAACTTTTGTATCAGAAAATTTGAACATCGCCAGAATATCATCAACATATTTTTCTTAATGAATTAATATCCATGTGGATTCTTGATGAACTTGTAAAAAGCATTTCTCCTAGTGAACTCATCTCTAACTTCTTTCTCATCACAGCTTCTAATTCTTGGCATAATTTCTCATTAGTTAATCCAAAATGATATTGTCAATAAATATTTGACACAAATCTAATCATCATTTACCTGTTTCCTGAACAATGTCTGGTCTATTACACACCTAACATATCCATGTGATAGCAAGTTGTAAGTCCGTTTGAAATGGATCAAACCGAGATCAATCGACTCGTAAATGTGCGGAATCCATAAACGTGTCGATGTGTGTGTGAAAGATTGAAGATGACAATGTAAGTAATCAGAATTCTCATTGAATGAAGATGATTACAAGACTTTAATAAGAAGAATAAAATGCAAAGTCTCACTCTCTCTAGATTCAAAGAAAATCTTAATGCTGTGAATGAAGTGCTGCTCTCTCAAAACCTAGAGACACCTATTTATAGGTTTGCAATTTTAGTAGTATCGATACTAATAATATTGCCAAATATTCATACCGTTGCTACTAGTATCGACAACACACATGTCGATACTGCTAGTATCGATGAAACTCACATCGATACTATTAGTATCGACAATCTATACTTAGCCAATACTAGAAATTCAATGAAAAATACAAAATACAACTCAAATACATGATCTAAACTAAAAATAATGTCTTTAGTAATTATCGAAGCTGTTGATAAATCCGTGCACTAACAGACTGTCACACCCCGAGCCGGCGGGATAGGATCGGTTGTCCCGTCAGGCGGAAGGTTCCCGGGGCGCGATATCGTGAGTGATAATCGGATTTGATCAGATTGTTATATGGCACATGATACATAATTGAGAAATGCTAAATATGATAAAATTACAAGTTAAATTACATCAGTATTGTTCATAATTTAACAATGTAAATCTACCATCAACATCATAAATTTTCTATCTTGTATTTACACAAGATATACAAAATAATTCGTATAATGATGTCTTCAAAAGTATGCAGGTCCAAAACACTAAGTCTTCTATCTGAAGTCCTAGTCCCAAAAGGAATAACTCCTTAGTTGACCTGTTCGTCACCTGAGAAGTCATGCAAAAATCAAGTCAACACATGGTTGGTGAGTTCATATAGTTAATAAATGAAAATGATTTGAAAACCTCTTCCGGTAAAGACCCTAACCTCATTAACATCACCTGTATCATCCAGACCGGTATGCTTATATATAGGGCATACCCCTGGGTCAAGGCTACAACCCCGCCCAGACGCCATCCCACCACATACTAATCCGCATAGGACATTGATGTTAATGATAATTAAGCATTTTTACCTAACACACATCTGATTTAGATTATGTTTTCCCAAAACTTGATTTACCTTTGATTCTCTTGATTTTGAACACAGATACATGATTTCCCAAAATCAGTGATATTAGTGAAATGTCAACTATTTAATTAAATAATTAAATAAAACATTTAAATACAACTAAGACATGATGATTGGGTATGGTTTTTACTCAATCAATTAGACTTAGTTATTGGTGGTTGTCCAAGTTGTAACCTCTCACACGTGACCCATACCAGGCATAACTCACAAGGAGTATACCTGGGCGTGACGGGATTTTAATGATGCCCATACAGCCTGACCCAAAGGTCTTCTGTACATGCGAGGACTTTAATGTTTTGCCCTTACAGCTTGACCCAAAGGTCTTCTTTGTACATGCGGTGACTTTAAGGATATCCTTTGATTCTTGATCTCTTGATTCTCTTAGACTTTGATATTGATTTCAATGATTGTTCATGTTGTTGCCCGTATAGCCTGACTACAAGAGTCTTCTATACCTGAAGGGACTTTATATGTGTGTTACACGTGGTCTTGATTCCATATACAACTGACATCCACCTTGACTTGAGTATTAATGATTTCATTAGATTATAATGATTTCATTATTACAATGATTCACACACATTTATGATTTCTGATTCCTTGAGTCTCTTGATCTTGATCTTTGGAATTTCCATGATTTACAATGGTAATTGATTTGTTTATGATTCTTGAATCTCAGATCACACACTGAGTTATGATTCCTTGGAATATGATCTATTGATTTTGTTCATTAGATTTCACTTTGAATTTAGATTCTTGAATTTTGAGCTTGATGGACTAAGGTTGATTTAGAGTTTAAATTTAAGGTATTACTCATGAGAGTACTTAAATTTATTTGATAACTTGATCTGTTTAATAATTTCCTAGACAGGAATCTAGGAGTATCAATAAACATATATATGTAACAACATATAATAAATAAAAGCATTTAGATAAACAGTTTAAATAAAAACAGTTTACGCATGCTTCTCAGCCCCGCGTTTAAAAACAAAAAAATGTTTAGAAAAGGGGCAATGAACTCACCTGTGTTGCTTTGTACTGAATTACCACAAAATGCGCGCTCGTTGTTGTAGCCTAAGTATCTTCGGTTCCTGAGTGGTTTTAAAAGAATTTGCATACGATAAGTATTTATAATAGGCGTCTTAACTAGGGTTTGGTCTCGGTGTGCAACTAAGTGTCCTAGATTACTAATGTATTTCTATGACTCTTTCTAATTGATCTAACTTAATTCCCTTGAGTTACCCAAGTCCAAGATAAACCCTATATGAGTAGGGTTTTATCCGGTTACATTCCAGTCTTAATTTAACACATTTTTAAGAAATTTATTTTAAGTTAATCTTTTATTTAGAAATCAGTTAATTAATTTAACAAGGGTTATAATTTACTTTCTTTTATAAAAAACATAATTAATTTCAGAAACAAAATAAACATGATGGGCTTATGTTAAACCCACTGGGCCATCCCGGCCCATTTATTAAGATTTGCGTGTTCAAAGATACTTGACCAATGTATTGATTAACTAAACCTAGACAGTTTATTGTAAATTATCTAGATTATTTATAATACTTTTATGGATTCTCTTAGAGTTAAGTGTTAACACTTTAATCACCACTCAATTCTTATGAGATTCTTTAGTCTCTTTGATTTCAACACACACTTTTATAGTATGAGATAATTTATAAAATCTCTTGTTAATAAAAGCCTATTAGACATTTCCCTTGTAACCCTCTACTAACTTTTATGTGTGTACACCCATGATCAACCCAGGCATGCATGTTGTAACCCAAGTCTATGCACACTCACTATAAAGTGCATGCACACACACCCTTGTTTGCTTCCCATGCAACTCACGCATCATGCATGTATTTTCCATGCAGTCATACACTTATTGCATGCCATGCGTAACCCACTCCATGCATGCATGCAGGTTAGACCATGCTCATGACCTTGTATCCTTTTCCGAACGGGCAACCCAATCCAGTCAATAAGATCGAATGGGTTTTGAGCCGTATGGATCTTGGCCGAAAAGGTCCCTAGCCGGATGACTCTAGGTTTGGACGAATGAGTTGGGTCTTGGCCGATCGAATGGCATGATTTGGTCCGAATGGTGGTATTGGCCGATTGAACAAACTCCGACCGAATGAGGTCCGGCGAATGTGATGATCGAATGGGTATACCTATCGAATGGCTTTGGCCGCATGAGCAGGGGTCGAATGACCTTGATCGAATGTGACTGGCCGAATGATGGTTGGGACATAATGAGTTGGTCGAATGGGACTAGTGGCGAATGAAACCCAACTGATCGAATTGGCCAAGGCCATTCGTCGAATGAAGAAAT
>SZYD01001453.1:0-35197 GCA_009363875.1 Mikania micrantha
GCCTAAGTACGCTGGTACTGAAGGAGCTACTGGTCTACTACAGTGGTTAGAGAGCATTGAGGACATTCTCGACTTCACTGGATGCCCTGAGAATCTGAAGGTCAAGATGGCCTCAAGCGCTTTTCATAAGGGCGCACTCACTTGGTGGAATTCTGAAAAGAACACCAGAGGACGCGAAGTCGCTTTAGCTTTACCGTGGGACGGTTTCAAGAATCTGCTTGTGGAAAAGTTTGTCCACGTCATGAACTAAAGAACTGGAGGTAGAGATGTGGAATCTGGTGCAAGACAGTGGTGAAAACGCCAAGTATACAACTCGTTTTCATGAGTTGTGCATTCTGGTACCACACTTGGTTACTCCTCTATCCGCCGGATAGAGAAATATATTGAAGGTTTACCTCTAGTTGTCAGAGGAACTGTTAGGGGAATAACCCCACTACTCTGGAGGCAGCAATCAACTTGGTGCTACTCTTACTGAGGAGCATGTAAAATCTGGTGTGCTCACCCGAAAGGGATTCAAGAGAGCACAGATTGAAGAAGGCAAGAAGCCTGAACAGCACCATCACAAGAAGAAACAAAAGACAATCAAGAACTTTGCAGCGTTGACTGCGGCTGCACCTACTCATGCCACACCTATCACTGCTATGCCACAACCTGCTAACGCCAGAAAGTCTTATACTGGCACATTTCCACTTTGCAACCAAATGCCAATACCATCACTTACCCACTACTCCATGCAAGAAGTGTCTCAAATGTGGGCGTATGGGACACTTTGCAGCCACATGCCGAGCTGCATCTTGCTTGCTGCAACTACTGCTACCACCACTGCTGATACAGGTGGAAGGGCTTGTTAAATTGTGGAGCAGAAGGACACTTCAGAAACCAGTGTCCAAAACTCAACAACACTGCTGCTACTGCTCGTGCCTTTGTTATCGGAACTGCCGAAGCACGGGAGGATCCGGCAGTCATCACGGGTACATTTCTTATCAATGATCACTATGTTTCTATCATATTTGATACTGGTGCTGATAAAAGCTTTATCTCTGCTCATACTGCATCTTTACTTGGTATGCAACTATCCACACTTACTGCTTCCTATACTGTAGAAGTAGCGAATGGTAAGACTATAGTTGTAGATTCCATAATACATGGATGTGAATTAAGATTAAATGACCATCTTTTCTCCATCGATCTCATTCCTATGACTCTCGGAAGTTTTGAAGTTGTGACAGGAATGGATTGGTTATCCAAAAACAATGCCGAAATCGTATGCTCTGAGAAACTTATCCGAATTCCCCTACCGTCCGGCGAAACGATGATAGTCTACGGCGAGAAACCATGCCGCGGATTGAAGATTGTATCGTGCATCAAGGCGAGGAAGTACTTGAAGAAGAAATATTATGCTTTCCTAGCTCACGTGGTGGAAAAGAAACCCGAAAAGAAAGCAGTTGGAGACGTTCCAGTTATCAGAGATTATCCTGACGTATTTCCAGAAGACATGCCTGGACTACCACCAGTCCGACAAGTGGAGTTTAGAATTGATCTCGTCCCTGGAGCAAACCCAGTGGCGAAGTCACCGTATCGATTAGCACCGTCTGAGATGCAAGAACTGTCTAGTCAGCTTCAAGAACTTTTAGACAAAGGTTTCATAAGACCGAGTTTCTCTCCATGGGGAGCTCCGGTTCTCTTTGTCAAAAAGAAAGACGGTTCATTTCGTATAAGTATTGATTATCGTGAGCTAAACAAGTTGACCATCAAGAATAGATATCCTCTGCCTAGGATCGATGATCTGTTTGATCAATTACAGGGAGCAACTTGCTTCTCTAAGATTGATTTACGATCCGGGTATCATCAGTTAAGAGTAAATGATGAGGATATACCAAAGACGGCGTTTAGGACTCGATATGGACACTATGAGTTCGTGGTCATGCCATTTGGGTTGACCAACGCACCTGCAGTGTTCATGGACTTGATGAATCGAGTCTACAGGCCATACTTGGATCAGTTTGTTATTGTCTTTATTGACGATATATTGATTATTCCAAGTCAGAACAAGAGCATGAAATCATTTGAGGAAAGTCCTAGAACTACTAAGAGGAGAACAACTTTATGCTAAATTCTCAAAATGTGAATTTTGGCTGAAGGAGGTTCACTTCTTAGGACATGTCATAAACAAGGATGGAATACATGTAGATCCAGCCAAGATTGAGGCGATTAAGAACTGGACTACTCCATCTACTCCAACAGAGATTCGTTCATTTCTGGGTCTGGCAGGCTATTACAGGAGATTCATTGCAAATTTTTCTAAGATTGCTTTGCCACCTACCACACTGACTCAGAAAAGTCAAGCCTTTATATGGGGACAGAAACAAGAAGATGCATTTCAACTTCTTAACAGAAGTTATGCAATTCCCCTATCCTTAGTCTTCCAGAAGGCAGTGATGATTTCATTGTCTACTGCGATGCTTCAAACCTTGGTCTCGGTTGTGTACTCATGCAACGGGACAAGGTCATTGCGTATGCTTCAAGACAACTTAAGGTTCACGAGAAGAATTACACTACTCATGACCTTGAGTTAGGGGCTGTGGTCTTTGCATTGAAGATTTGGAGGCACTACCTTTATGGTACTAAATGTGTCATCTATACAGACCACAAGAGCATGCAACACATCCTTAATCAGAAAGAACTCAACATGAGACAACGGCGTTGGGTTGAGCTTCTAACTGATTACGACTGTGAGATTCGTTACCATCCGGGTAAAGCCAATGTGGTGGCGGATGCTCTTAGTCGTAAGGAACCAGTCAAACCAATTCGTGTCAGAGCCATGGAGATCAACACACAGCCAAACTTGAAAGACTTAATTCGTATCGCACAACAACAAGTAGTAACAGACGATCAACTCAAGACAGACTTGGATTGCGGCATTGAGAAGAAATTAGAACCTCGATCTGATGGGGTGTTATATCTCAACGGCCGCATTTGGATTCCAAAATCTGAAGAATTGCGCACACTCATCTGTGATGAGGCTCATAAGTCGCGATACTCAGTTCATCCTGGAGCCGATAAGATGTATCAGGACTTGAGGACATCTTACTGGTGACCGGGAATGAAGAAAGACATAGCACTGTACGTGGGAAAATGTCTTACCTGTTCCAAAGTCAAAGCAGAACATCAAAAGCCTTCTGGACTTCTGCAGCAACCTGAAATTCCTCAATGGAAATGGGAGCAAATTTCCATGGATTTCATAACTAAGTTGCCGAGAACTCCGCGAGGTTTCGATTCGATTTGGGTGATCGTTGATCGACTCACCAAATCTGCCCATTTTCTCCCGATCCGAGAGGATTACAAGATGGAGAAGCTATCCACTTTGTACATCAACGAAATCATTGCACGTCATGGTACTCCAACATCAATCATATCTGATCGCGATAGTCGATTCACTTCTCGCTTTTGGCAATCATTGCAAAAGGCTTTGGGAACGCGTGTTAATCTTAGCACGGCGTATCACCCCCAAACCGACGGTCAAAGCGAAAGGACTATTCAAACACTCGAAGACATGCTTCGTTCTTGTGTCATTGACTTAAGTGGAAGTTGGGACACTCATCTCCCACTCATTGAGTTTTCATATAACAATAACTATCATACGAGCATTCAATGTGCACCATTCGAAGCTTTATATGGTAGAAAGTGCCGATCACCGGTCTGTTGGACCGAGATTGGTGACTCACAGGTCGTAGGACCAGAACTCATACAGGAAACATCAGACAAAATCACAATCATTCAGTCACGGCTTAAGGCCGCACGAGATCGGCAGAAGAGTTATGCTGATCGACGTCGGAAATCGCTCGAGTTTAAAGTCGGTGACCGAGTCTTACTCAAAGTTTATCCCTGGAAAGGCGTTGTCCGATTCGGGAAGAAAGGGAAACTTGCACCAAGGTACGTTGGACCCTTTGAGATCCTGGAACGGATTGGTCTCGTAGCCTACAAACTCAAACTTCCAGTGGAGCTAAGCAATGTTCATGATACTTTTCATGTATCAAATCTTAAGAAATGCTTAGCTGATCATGATGTTCAGATTCCACTGGAAGACATACAGATTCAGAACAACATGCAATTCATAGAGCGTCCGGTTGAAATCATGGATCATGGGGTCAAGAAACTTAAACGCAGCCGTATCCCGATCGTAAAGGTACGATGGGAGGGCAAACGCGGTGTTGAGTTCACCTGGGAACGTGAAGACCAGATGAAGCTTAAGTACCCTCATCTTTTTACAGTATCTTTGGCTAGTTAATTTCGGGACGAAATTCCCTTAACTAGGGGAGACTGTAACATTTGTACATTTAGTCATGGTAGTCGTAAACAGTGTTAGAACAGTGGATGTCAATGTTCAGTTAATCAATGTGATTCTTATGTTCATAATGTGTGCTTGTGTGTTTCAGGATCTTATTTATTTAGGAACAAGTATGTATTAATATTTACAGTCGATTACACTAGGCAAGAACAGTATTATGTTATATCGAAACAGTGGTGGGCAGCGAGAGTGAGCCCTATATATATACTGCGTTCGGTGTAACAGGATGGTGTTAGTGCGTAGTGTTAAGACGAATATTATGACAATTAATCAAACAAGATCGTAATGCGTAAGCGAGACTGAGTACAGTTATGGGTGACGATCCATAATGATACGAATGTTGAACTTATAATTACGAGTGAACGGCTTTAACTATTTTTTTATACGATCGGAAAACGTACGCGATTGTGGGTATACACGCAATTGTTACTGTTTAACGATCTGTTTTCGAACAAATAATTAAAATGATTATTTTATATTTTTACAATTTTGAAACTCATCATTTTAATGAGTTTAACAACTTTTTTATTTTAAACCGCGTAAAATACGCGTTACGTTCCGGAAACGCGAATCGAGTGACCGAAACGGACCCGAATACCATACGGGCTATAAAAGCCTTGAACAAGGCTAAATCCCTCATTTATGTCACCAACAACCCACTCTCTCTCTATATTTTCGTTCTACCCTCTCTCTCTAGAAAACCGACTTCAAACGCGCGTATCTCCTTCATTTCTCAACGGATTTCGGTGTTCTTGGCGCCCACGCGTAGCTCTCGACATCCTCTACGTAGAAGTACAAAGGATCTGGTGTTTCGTCCGACCAAAAACGAGGTACGAACGGTTTAAAAATCTGGAAATAGGGTTTTGTTGTGTAAGGTTGTTCACGAGTTTAAAACCGGTTCCCTCCTCTTCATTTCGAACCATAAGTACACTACTATTGATTTAGGTTGCTAGCGTGGTGTGTATCGATCTGGAATAGCTGGTAGACGATGATGAAGATGGTGATGGCAGGTACAGGTTCGTGAAATGCAGCCATAGATGGGACGAACCTGTGCAATTACAGCCGAACTATAGAGACTCACGAACCTTCTGGTAGCTGCCGAACCATCCTCATCCGACGAACCATGCCTGACTCGCGAACCATCATGCTCTAGCCGAACCCAGACTTGTCACCGAACCCATATCTGGAACGAACCTAGGGTTCGTTGATCACAACTAGACGAACCCTAATGGTATTACTCACCTGCGGTGAACCTTTATGACCGGCCGAACTACTTCTATTTCACCGAACCTTCGCATAGGGAAGACCCTTCTCATGCAGACGAACCAGTGTTGTTTGCGAACCTACGTGTGCATGGGGCGAACCCTAGTACTGCACCGAACCCTCATGCATCCGACGAAAACCCCTGTGATGCCGAACCCTTTTGGATGCAGCCGAACCTAGCATGGTTCGCTGAGCATGAAGCGAACCTGTAGCATCATTGTGGCCGAACCTGGACAGGAAAACTAAATAGGTTCGCTGCCCTAGAGCCCTTCTTCTTCGATATAATGACCAGGTCAACAACCGGCCCAAGTTCATAGCCCAACTTACTCTGTTGAGACCATACCCGCACACCCTTGGTCCATGTCGTTTTGTTTGGCCCAGAAACCTACCGTGGCCCATGTTCTCATAAGGCCCATTTCCTCATTCTCGGCCCAATTGAAGGGACTCATGGCCACCATTCAGCCCACATCCACAAAACCTTTGGCACAACTCAATTTAATCCGGTCCAACCCAATACCGATGGGCCCAATTAGATCCCATTCGGCCACTATGGCCCAATTGGCCCAAGATTATCATTGGTATATTACAAGGTCCATAAACATATTGTAGGCTCAATACCATCTTTCATGTGGCCCATCATTAACTTAAGAGGCCCATGGAATTTTGATTAAAACCACCATGATTTTATGGGCTTAAGGCCCATAATGTGGCCACAACTCAAGGGAATTGGCAAATTGATCTCAATTGAGTTAAGTTCATAACTTAACAAAAATCATGAAGATCAATTCACAATCACAAGGTCTTAAAACAATTGGAACATCTTTTCATAAGTCATGTTAATCATTGGTTTATCAAACACTTAAACACATGTGATGTTATGTAAACAAGTTGTACAAGAGAACATTTCACATTCTTTTCATGGACCCATGATCAATCAAGTAACTCAATCATGACTTTCAATTTTTCACAACAATCGTAAACATTAGTCAATCAATGAATCAAGGTCTATACAATTATAAATCTTATATCTTATGTATGATTACAATGATATAGGAATCAATTAGAAGTCCTGTTTGCTACTTGCTATCTGTTTTAGTTCAGAGTCTACTGCAGACAGGTGAGAACTTTAGCCCCTCTTTTACTGTTTTATAAATGTTTTGGGGTGGAACACGTGATCAAACTCTTCATTTACAATTGTATTTCATTACACAAGATGTGTGTATTCCTATCAACATTTCAGGTTCATATTACAAATCCAAGGGATTTATCAACTGTTTCAGAAAAGTTATCAACCGTTTTAAAGGATTATTAAACTATTGAACTATTATTCTAAAAAGGTTTTATAAATGATATATTCTTTTAAATAATGAATTTTAGAAACTTTTTTGTTAAAAACCTTGTTAATATACAAGGTCACATTTCATGATATTCAAACCAAAAGATTCATTTCATGGTATTTGAATCAAGGGTTTCAAACATGGTATTCAAACAATGGTTTCATGGTGATGTTCAAATCAAGGGATTCACTTATGGTATTCAAATCAGAGGATTCATTTCACGGTATTCAAAAACTAAGGATTTAATTCATGGGATTAAATCAAGGTTTTCAATCATGTTTTCACATAAGGCATTAACACGCTCGTTTAAAGTAAGGTTCAGAAACATGGTGTCTATTGTTGTAAACAAACTTATGAATGCATCAAGTATCATATTCATTAGCGTTAGTACTGGGTGATCACAACAAGGGAAAGCGGACACACACATTTGGGCAGACCGATTGCTACAGCTAGTTTTTAAATTTGTTTTATAAATTAACTGCAGATTTCGGTTACGTATGGTTTTATCAAAACTGTTGACACATTATCTAACTCCAAACGTGGTTTTGGGACTTGATATTATATGTTGACTCTTGTGCAAACAGTGATTGGACTGTTTACACTCATTTTCTACTTGATGTTAGTTTGGGTTGCAGCTCATCCATGTGAATCATTTATTACTTTAACATACCTATGCCTTATATCATATATTCATGTTTACAAATGATTAAACCTATTGTTCTCACCAACTACGTCTGTAGTTGACAGTTACTTTTCACGTGTTTCAGGTAATCAGGTTTAAGACTTTCTCAGGGACAACTAAGGAGACCATACTAAGATAGAACAAGATGAAGAAACATGCTAGGATGGATTAGAAACACACTAAATCCTAATTGTTTAATTGTCTTGTTTGAAGTCTTATTTTGTAAACTATATTTTGGGTCTGTAGTTGTCTTTCTTTTGGTAGATAGATTGTCTGTAACTAAACAACTGTCTAAACATTATGAAATGTAGTAATCCATTGTGGTTGTTCTTATTCAATACTTGTGCATGATTCAACTGTTCATACGTCACCGCGCCGTGGTTTCCGCACGCGGCGCAGGGGTGTGACAGCTATAAACAGGGAGCCTTGTGCCGGCATAAGCCCACTGTTCGTATGGTGACAGTGGAACGTATGACGATGATGGAAATGATGATATGTGCTAAGGTTATGGACTATGTGTATGAAATGATGTTTATGATATGTATGTTTAATGTTGTTTTATGAAAACTAGGACTCACCAGCGTAAGCTGACTTGATTTAGCATGTATGTCAGGTTAAAGCTATGATAAGAGAAGGCAGGGAGCTCGGGCATCAACTCAGACGATCCGTCGGTTTTGGCAATTCGATATGATTTTGATACAGACACTTTATTAAATTCTATTTATCAAACTATGTTTACGTTTCCGCTGCATGATTATGAAAGTTTTTAGTTTAAGAGCTATGTGTTATGATGAAAACCAACCTCTGTGAGGTGCCCGGTTTCGGGGCCTCACAAGTTGGTATCAGAGCCATAGTTTGAGAGATCTTAGCATCCCAAATGCTAAGACTTAAACTGAGAATGGGATTAAGTGACGCGGATTGCCAACCACGGATGAACGGATGCCACGAGCTGAATGTTTATGTATGAGTTAAGGGTTAGATGTAAGGTTATGTATGTAGTAAGTGTCATGCACATTGAAGAGATGGGATGGGAAACGTTTAGAGCCTATGAGTTGGGTAAATGGTTAATAACACCTGATCAACGTCACTAACGATTTACAAAGCTTATTCCGTGCTAAACTGATTCCTATACTAACTCATCAATTGTTGCATCCTGTAGATAGTTAGATGGCTGGACAAAAGGGTAGAACACGTAAGCAACCACAGAAACCTGAAGAACCACGTGTCGAGAGTGAAGAACCCGTCAATGAAGACGACCACGAGCACAACGAGCAACCTGAGAATGAAGATGAGTTTACTCTAGAGCCTATTGTGGTGAAGGCTATTTCTGATGAGGTCTGCAAAATCATGGATGAAAACTACCAGCCTTGATTGCTAAGGCACTGAAGGATGCTCTAAAAGACAAGTCTGAAGGAACTAAGGAGAGTACTAAAGAAGATGAGGTGGTGATCATCGAGACTAAGAGCGGTGACTCTATGACTGGGAAACTGAAGGGCTGTGACTACAAGTCCTTCAAAGGATGCAACCCACCGACCTTCGATGGTAAGAAAGATGCTGTGGCCACCTGCCACTGGATATCTGCTATGGAGGATGTTATTTCCATCAGTGAGTGCCTAATTGATCAAGCTGTCAAGTTTGCAGCTCACTCCTTTGTCGAGGAGGCGCTTCACTGGTGGAACACCATTAAGCAGTCCAAGGCTGCAGCCGATATGGATAAAATGACTTGGGATGATCTAAAGGAACTGGTCACTAAGCAGTTCTGTCCCAAGAATGAGCTGGATAAGGTTGAAAGGGAGTTTCTGGTGCTGAAAGCGGGAAGTCTGAATCACAGGCAGTACACTTCACGGTTCAATGAGATGGCAAGACTCGTTCCTCATCTGGTTTCTACCGAGGAACGCAGGGTGAAGTTGTACATGGAGGGCTTGCCTCCAAAAGTAAGAATTCATGTCAAGGCCAATGCTCCTAAGACCTTTGACTCCACTGTTGAACTCAGTGGTATCGTATGGGATGATGTGATGGCCGATGAGCCAGTGAAAGAGGAAACCAGGGTGAAGGAGTCTTCCGGGACTAAGAGGGGTCGAACAGACCAACGAAAGTCTTCTGGCAAGAAGATCAAGCGAGAGGAAACATGTCTATGCTGTAAGTGTGGCAAAAGCCACTTTGGGCTATGCCGTGTGGGCACAAACTTATGCTTTCGATGTGGAAAGGTGGGGCATTTTTCAGCCAGTTGCCCCGGTGCTATGAGATGCTACAACTGCAACGGGATGGGACATCTGTCCAAAAATTGTAGACAACCACGGGCCGATGCTTCGGGCTCGGGTAAGAAAGAAGAGAAAGGAAAGGAGAAGCAGAAGGCTAAAGCACCAGCCTTTACGATGACAAAGGATGATGCGATTGAGGACCCTGATGTGGTCACAGGTACCTTTTCTATCAACAATAAACCTGCTTATGTATTGATTGATTCTGGTGCCAGTATGAGTTTTGTATCTTCTACTTTCTGTGATGGGTTATCTGGGAAGGTTAAGAAGATAGATCGGGTATTTGATGTAGAGACGGCTAATGGTAAGATGACCAGGGTGACTGAGGCTATTGATGATTGCTATGTTGAGATAGGAGGTCATAGGTTCCCAGTACGATTGTTTCTTATTACCTTAGGAGGATTCGATGTGGTTTTGGGTATGGACTGGTTAGCCAAATATGAGGCTAACATTGTATGTCGACGAAAGATGATATGCCTACGTTCGATGGATGGGAGCTCCGTGACGGTTTATGGTGATAGAGCGATGTATGCGCCTAAGATCATTTCAATGATCAAGGCTGATGTTATGATGAGGCGAGGGTGTGTAGCCTACCTGGCCTACGTGATTGAGGAACGTATGGATATGAGGACGATTGATGATGTTCCGTGGTGTGTAACTTCCCCGATGTATTCCCTGAGGAATTGCCTGGATTACCACCCGAACGGGAAATTGAGTTCCAGATCGACTTAGTGCCAGGGGCACAACCCGTTGCCAAGGCACCTTACCGTTTAGCTCCAACTGAGATGAAGGAAATGATGACCCAACTACAAGAACTCCTTGATAAAGGTTTTATACGACCGAGTGTCTCTCTGTGGGGAGCACCGGTGCTGTTCGTTAAGAAGAAAGATGGAAGCATGCGCATGTGTATCGATTACAGGGAACTGAATAAGTTGACCGTAAAGAACAGGTATCCTCTACCTAGAATTGATGACTTGTTCGATCAATTGCAAGGTGCAAGCAGGTTCTCAAAGATAGATCTCCGATCCGGTTACCATCAGTTGAAAGTTCGAGAGCAGGATATTCCAAACACTGCTTTCAGTACGCGTTATGGACATTACGAGTTTCTCGTTATGTCGTTTGGATTGACGAATGCTCCTGCAGCATTTATGGATTTGATGAACAGAGTATGTCGACCGATGCTGGACCGATCGGTGATAGTGTTTATTGATGATATATTGATTTATTCAAAGAACGAGGGAGACCATGCTTGCCACATACGTGAGGTATTGGAGATCCTGAGGAAAGAGAAACTTTATGCTAAATTCTCCAAATGCGCTTTCTGGTTACGAGAGGTACAGTTTCTGGGTCACGTGGTGAACCCAGAAGGCATTATGGTAGATCCAGCTAAAGTTGAAACGATTATGAAATGGAGCCCTCCGAAGTCACCTACGGAAGTACGCAGTTTTCTTGGTTTGGTCGGTTACTATCGGAGATTTATTCAGGACTTCTCCAAGATAGCGACGCCACTGACGAAGCTCACGAAGAAAGACATAAAGTACGAATGGGGTCCAAACCAAGAACAAGCGTTTTCAGTGCTAAAGGAGAAACTTACCCAAGCTCCTGTTCTAGCACTGCCGGATGGAAATGATGATCTTGTTGTGTATGCCGACGCGTCATGACAAGGGTTGGGATGCGTACTCATGCAAAGGGGAAGGGTAATAGCTTATGCTTCGCGCCAGCTAAAGATTCATGAAGCTAACTACCCGACCCACGATCTTGAACTCGCTGCAGTGGTGTTTGCATTGAAAATATGGAGGCACTACTTGTATGGAGTAAGGAGTACCATTTATACCGACCACAAGAGCTTGAAGTACTTCTTCGAGCAAAAGGATTTGAACATGAGGCAGAGACGATGGCTTGAGCTGCTAAAGGATTATGATTGTGATATTCTATATCACCCAAGAAAGGCCAATGTAGTGGCAGATGCCTTGAGTCGCAAGGCTGATCATCCTGCCATACGAGTAAAATCGTATAGTTTGGTGATAACGCCAGACTTTCTGAATGAGCTCAAGCAGTCGCAATAGGAAGGATTGAAAGAAGAGCATGTGGGTTTTGAACGTGTCTTCGGGCAAGTCAAGAACTTGGAAGACAATGATCACGGTGTGAAAGTACGATTCGGTCGTATGTGGGTACCCAGAAATGGGGACATTCGGTCGAGGATTTTAGATGAAGCCCACAAATCACGTTATTCTGTGCATCCCGGTGCGACAAAGATGTATCAAGATCTTCGGAAAGATTATTGGTGGCCGGGCATGAAGTTTAATGTGATGCAGTATGTGAACAGGTGCCTTACTTGTGCGCAAGTGAAGGCTGAACATCAGAAGCCATACGGATATGTGCAACCTCTAGAGGTACCAGAATGGAAATGGGCACACATCACCATGGATTTCATCACCAAGCTACCGAGGACAGCTAAGCGGCATGATACCATATGGGTGATTGTGGACCGACTGACGAAGAGTGCACACTTCCTTCCTATCAGGGAAACGTATACGTCCGAAAGGTTGTCTGAGTTGTTCGTAAAGGAGATTGTGACTAGACATGGAGTTCCTGTCTCCATTGTGTCAGATCGAGATACGAGGTTTACTTCCAGATTCTGGAAGCAGTTTCATGATGCCATTTGAACGAGGTTAAATATCAGTACCGCCTATCACCCTCAGACGGATGGACAGTCGGAAAGGACTATCCAAACGTTGGAGGATATGCTTAGGGCGTGCATTATCGATTTTGGAGGGAGCTGGGACGACCACTTGCCATTGGTGGAGTTTTCTTACAACAACAGCTACCACTCTAGCATCGGAAGGCCCCCATATGAGGCGTTGTACGGAAGACGATGTAGAACCCCGGTGTGCTGGGGTGAAGTTGGGCAGAAAGAAATGGGAAACAAGGCTGCCGTGATTGATATGGCAGAAAAGCTACGGGTGATAAAAGCACGTATGAAAGCTGCGCAAGATCGCCAAAAGTCTTACGTGGACAAGCGTCGAAGACAGATTGAGTTTGATGTTGGCGATCGAGTGCTGCTGAAAGTATCACCATGGAAGGGTATCATTCGATTCAGAAAGCGAGGGAAGTTGAGTCCGAGGTACATCGGACCGTTTCCGATAAAAGCAAGGGTAGGGAAAGTCGCGTATCGACTGGACCTACCAGAGGAGCTGAACGGGATTCATCCTACCTTCCACGTGTCACATCTTAGGAAGTGCTTGGCAGACGAGCAGGCGCATGTTCCTTTGGACGACATTGAGGTAGATGACCGACTGAACTATATTGAAGAACCAGTTGCCATTGTGGATACGAAGGAAAAGCAGCTACGGAATAAAACGGTTCGTCAAGTAAGAGTTCAGTGGAAGCATCGGAAGGGTTCAGACACGACGTGGGAATTGGAAGACGAGATGAGGAAGTTGTATCCACATTTGTTCGATATGTAACGAGGCAGGTTTCGGGACGAAACCTATTGTAAGGAGGGGAGACTTGTAACACCCCAATTTTCTAATACAAGTATTTGAATTCTACGTACGAGTAACGGGTAAGTAACTTGCTAGAAAAGGGACGAAAAATGACTGAGTTCAGGTCTCAAAGTCAGGTACTCGAATTTAAGTTCGAATACACTAGTTCTCGAAAACCAAGTATTCGAAATCCACAATTTCGAGTACAAGACACTGCCTATAAATAGTAGTGCCTTGGGAAACGTGCTAACCTTTGTCTGGAAGCACAGTCTCTCGAGTATACGAAGGGGATTTCGAGAACTCCAAGAAACGAGCTTTTGTTCGACCAAACAAAGGAAGAAACGCACGGGATTCTACCAGGAGAATCAGCTACCTTCAAGTAAGTGATTCATATATATAAAGCTAGATTTTTATACAAAAGTTAGGATAGTTATATAAAAAGGGAACTTATGCATAAAGCTCACACCTTTATGCATAAAGTTCGGAACTTTGAGGTTCCAGTGTGTAGATAACACCCTAAGGAACCTAGAACTAGCTTCCCAAAGTCTTAGATGAATTTCTGAGACGTTTAATGATGAAATGATGAGTACACGAAATCAGGTATAGAGGGTACTCGAAATCATACATTGTTATTTCGAATATATTGTTATTTCGAGTACATGACTGTTTCGAATACAAGGATACTTCGTGTACAGGGCATTTCGAGTACAAGGGCCATTTTGTGTACACATGCTACTTCGAATACACTTAATGATTTCGAGTACAATCCATTTCGTGAACTCCAGGAATTTCGTGTACATGGGTTTCGAGTATGGGGTGTGTAATGAACCTCCAGTGTTTCGGATACTTAGCGAAGATTCGGGAACTTGAGTTTATAATGGGAACTAGTTGGTTATGAGGACTTAGAATAATTTCTGAGTCTAAGAATGTGATGTAATGAGATGATGTAATGATGTAGGTTCCTTGAGTCCTAGCTAAGGAGTTCGGCTAAGGGAAAACAGGAGTCTACTATCAGGTGAGTTCTAGACGCCCTCTTTTATGTTTGATGTTTTGGGCTGACATACATGCTTGTTGTTATGTCTATGATGTTATGTGCTCATGATGATGATGAATGAATGATGATATGCCCTGACTATGTATGCATGTTTATGTGTTAGCATGGTGTATGCATGAAAGTATGCTAAGTATGATGAATGCATGATAAATGAGTTATGATGATGAATAACATGACATGATAATGATGCTAGCATATGATATGATGATGACTTTATGACCACATGCTTCATGACGATAACTATGAGAATAGTTATAGGGATATGGCAAGATTCTAGGTGGCTAGGATGATAGTATGATACCATGATGTTATGATATGATAACGATGCTAGTATGTTATGATGGTATGATGAAATGATGCTAGTATGTTATGATGGTATGATGAAATGATGCTAGTATGTTATGATGGTATGATGAAATGAGGCTAGTATGACATGCCTAAGATGCCATGATTAACCCGATGAATAATGTTATAATGCTAGCATGAAATGTATGAGGATTATGATAAATGACGATATGATGCTAGTGTATAATGTATGATGAATGTATGATGTCCCTATACGTGCTATAGGGTATGTGTGAATGATGATGCCCCGGTACTTGTACTGGGTGAATATGAATGATGACCTGATCGTATCAGGATATGAACAGCCGATCGGGCTATAAACATGGAGTCGACCGGACTATAAACAGGGGAGTCGATCGGACTATAAACATGAGAGTCGACCGGACTATAAACATGAGAGTCGACCGGACTATAAACATGGAGTCGACCGGACTATAAACAAGAGACTCGACCGGACTATAAACATGGAGCCGACCGGGCTATAAACATGGAGCCGATCGGGCTATAAACATGGTAAGAGCCGATCGGGCTATAAACATGGTAAGAGCCGATCAGGCTATAAACAGGGAGCCTTGTGCCGGCATAAGCCCACTGTTCGTATGGTGACAGTGGAACGTATGACGATGATGGAAATGATGATATGTGCTAAGGTTATGGACTATGTGTATGAAATGATGTTTATGATATGTATGTTTAATGTTGTTTTACGAAAACTAGGACTCACCAGCATAAGCTGACTTGATTTAGCATGTATGCCAGGTTAAATCTATGATAAGAGAAGGCAGGGAGCTCGGGCATCAACTCAGACGATCCGTCGGTTTTGGCAATTAGATATGATTTTGATACAGACACTTTATTAAATTATGTTTATCAAACTATGTTTACATTTTCGCTGCATGATTATGAAAGTTTTTAGTTTAAGAGCTATGTGTTATGATGAAAACCAACCTCTGCGAAGTGCCCGGTTTCGGGGCCTCACAGTCTAAAACTGTAATATCAAATTTCTAACGTTGCGGAAGTGTTTTTAAAACAAAGACAAACATAACGGTTTGAAAACTGTAAATTACAAATCAAAGTCTCAATGTTCAAATTCAAAACACAAGAATTGAAATATGCATGCGACTCCACATCGTAGTCCATGCTTGATTGCTCGTGTACCTTAACGTCCTGAGAAAACATGTAAATCAAGTCAACACAAAGGTTGGTGCAAACACAGGTTTAAGTATTCACAAATGTTTGTAACAACTGTTTGAAATGAAATGGTTGCAGATAACATAATCACACATGCATAGTCATGATAGCTAGTCATTTGTACTATTTACATAAGCGGTCGACACCGAAGCTGACTGTTGCATGCTGTTGCATGTTTTGCCATTCTACTATTGTCTAGCACAAACAATAGTAATGTGAATTGGCTAGTCAAACACTTGCGTAGATCCCATCTACCAAGTGAGGTTTGTCAAACCTAATAGATCTATTTCCAACTACCACGCTTTGCACTACGGCAAACTAAACGGTTCGAAATGTAAGGACTTGTAATGCTATGTTCGCACTTAATGTAAACAGCTAACTCATGCAAGTGATATGTATCTAAAAGCTTTGTTTGTACATGTTTTCTCCCCCAAAACAATAAAACAAGAAAAGGGACCGTGTACGCACCTTTGAATGTAGCAGAATGATCAAACACACGTGAACTCACGTAGATAATCCTCTACGAAGAATCTGTGTTTAAACAATAACTTAGTGTTATTCGGAATGTCGTTTTGTGCTTGAAATCACATACAAGTCAACACACGTAAGTTAGATTGTTAGAAACGTGCACAAGTAAATACGCGTGACTTTAAAGTCGTTTAAATAAAATCATATAATCGATTATGATCTATTTAAATAAGCATAATTATACACGATTACGTTTTGGGATTAAATATGAATTTTATTATTTTATTATGTTAGGGATTTCGTTACGGTTCCAACGCAACTTGAACGGATCGATTCGGAGTTCAAACGAAGAAATTATGGCCTAAAACTCAAAAATGATTTTAAATCCAAAAACAGGTGGGGCCCCAGGTTCGAACCCGTGACCCTCCCCTCTAAACCCAAGTATCTTACCAGCTGCACTGCTTCAACATTTGATAATGAATCCGTTTCAGTTGGTTTTAAACACAATTTAACTGGTTCCCCTTTGTTTTACCCTTACCCGAACCAACTAAGCTTCAATTAATCCGAAATTTGAACCCGATAGACCCTTAGACAATGGGGCTTTGCTTGTGAAGGTTCAACCGAGTATAAGTGTATGATTATATGATCTATTTCAGCAAAATCATAGGGTTATTATACTCTAACCCGTCTCGAACCAAGACCCATTCCCCATTGATTCGAATTGGCTAAATTCGATAACATCAATCTGTAATTACATGGGTTTTTACTGAGACAACATTTTCGAAGCTATCCGAAATGTTTAATTTGATTTTGATGATCATTAAGAACAAAAACCATAAAATGTTTTATGCTTAAAACGCTATCAATCGAATTCATGAAATTCATTGTTATTAGATGTAACTAACATAGGGTTATCCATCTTCGGAACTTTCTGAAACTAACCGTAGTTATTAATTTCGTTTTTGAACTCATTTGAATCGAAATCCCCAAAACAGTTTTAATGATGAACCCTAGAAATTGAAATCATAGAATTCGTTCTTGTTTTCTGAAATCGATAATTGGTTTTCGATCAAGAATGAAATTCGAAGTTGCTGTGTTGATTAATTTGATAAAGAAATTCGTTTGATACAAAACCCCCAAATCCGCTCGACTCAAGAACCCTAACAATCGAACTCTTATAATTCGATGATAGAACTAAAAATTTCTATGGGGATTCACTTAATCGACCATTTTAAGTAGTGTAGATATGATTTATTACCGAGTTTGATGTCAACTTGATGAAGATCAACTAAAGCTTGAGTTTCGGCAATCCCCACAATCGTATTCTTCTTCCTGGACTTCTGCGATCGAATTGTTGAATTTAGAAGGAGCTAATAGTGCCGACTACAGGGTATTGAGTTTCAATTGTGAGGAATGTGATCGAATTGCATGGGTTTGATGGCTAACGGCTTCGGTTTCGACTTTTTGACTACTAATTGCGTTTAATTCGAAGTTATTGGGTCCTATAACTGATAATTATTAATGGTAATCATCAGTATAACGATTAGAGAGGATTAATGTTCAGTTACAATTCGAATTTTTTGAGAATTCCGAATTTTCTTGCATTGTAATACACGGATTTTGACTTTTTAAGGTCAAAACCTTGTTTTTGTTTGATTCCCACAATAATCCTCATGTATTAGATGTTTATAACCTTAATAGAATGATCTAAGATAGTTTAATTCAACTGTAGATGATTATTGAAAACGATTTCGATTTCCACTTGGATCCATAAGTTCGAATTTTGCCTTATAATTGTGATGTCTTTGGACTGATTTTGTTTAATCTCAACCCTTGCAATTTGTTTTTGTTCAATTTCATGACATTTCGGTTAGTTCTGGGGTTAATGGTGTTAATCCAAAAAGTCGAATTGTCACATCTTTCGAAGCAGAGGTTGTCTTCCAAAGATGTCATGGTCAGCTAATGTCTTCTGAAGTAGAGAAGTTCAGCGGTAGTACTTTTTGGCGAATCTTCCGCTGTTGATGTTTCGATGTTGTTCTTCAATCAGAAGAGAAGTATCCGCGGTCGGTCAATTCGCGGTTTATTTATTTGTCTGCCTTCAGTGGTTTTTGCTCATCAGTCTTTATTTCCCAACACCCATGTATCTGAGCCTGCCATCCATAGGAAGAGCATTCCTGAGGAATCTCCTGACGAAGAGAATTAACCCATCTTAGGAGGAAGCCACTGGTTCCATAATAGAGACCGTCAAGGACTTTTCTGGCCATTAATTCTGGGGAAATGCCAATAGCAAGCAGAGGAGAAAAGACAAAGAAGCTCATGCAAAGCGAACAAGAAGAGCATATTCTGTAAGAACTGTCACACCCCCAATTTCAACTAACGGAATCACACCGTTTGGGAGCATGACAAACCAGGATCTCAGATCATTAGACTTAGCGAAGACCTCTATATGAATTTCAAAAACATACGTTGGTCTTTAAAACAAACATAATAACCAGAGTTTACAAAAAGTGCGGAAGCGTTTAAAAACCATAAACAGTTGTAAATCAAACATTACAATTCAAAGTACTAAAATATTCAGATTTAAATAATCAAAGTGAAAGAAATGCATGAGACTCTATCTTCCTAGTCCATGCCAGCTGTTACGCGCGCCTTAGCGTCCTGAGAAAACATGCAAATCAAGTCAACACAAAGGTTGGTGCATAACACAGGTTTTAAGTAATCATAGTGTTCAAAACATCAGTTTGAATAACAAGTTTGTAGATAACATAATCACAATTGCACAGTCATGATAGCTAGTCATATAAACTATTTACATACGTGTTCGACACCGAAGCTGACTAGTTGCCATGCTATAGCATGTTTTCGCCTTGCCACTATTGTCTATCACAACAATAGTAAAAATGTGTTTGGTCAGTCAAACACCTGCGTAGATCCCATCTACCAGGTGAGGTTTGTCAAACCTAATAGATCTATTTCCAACTACCACGCTTTGCATTACAGCAAACTAAACGGATCGAGGTGTGTAAGGACTTTCAAGTTGATATGTTTTCACATAATGTAAACAGATAACTCATGCAAGTGTTATGTATCTAAAAATCAGTTTGTTGCACATGTTTTCTCCCCCAAAACAGTTTAAAATAAGAAAGGGGCCGTGTACGCACCTTTGATAATAGTAGAATGATCAAACACGTGTGAACTTGCGTAGAAATCCTCTACGAAAAATCTGTGATTTAAACAATAACCTATTGTTATTCGAATAATCGTTTTGTGCTTAAAATCACATACGTATCAACATACGTATGTTAAAGTGTGATAATTAGGCATACGGAAGTATGCATGCTTTTGAAATCGTTTAAATAAAATCACATTTGATTTTATTTAATTGAACGTAATTATACGCGATTTCGTGTTCGGACTAAAATATGAATTTTATCATTCCAACATGTTCGTATTCTCGTTACGGTTCCAACGCAACTTGAACGGATTAAAACGGAGTTCGTATGCGAAAGTTATGCTAAAAATACTAAAATTGATTTAAAAACTCAAAAATGGTGTTGCCCGGATTCGAACCCGCGACCCTCAACACGAAACACACCGCATCTACCATCTTCGCCCGCTAGGGTATCGCGACATCTATCCGGAATTAATTCTTTTAAACACCATCTGACCGGTTCCCCTTGTTCTTATACAACCGAAGCAATTCATCTCCAATTACACCCGATTTCGAATCCGATTAACATTCAAACCATAGGGCTTTTCATCCTAAGACTAAACCGAACCCCCCAGTATAATATGATTTGATTTACAAACTTGATTAGATCGAAAATCCCAAAACATTTTATTCAAGAACCTTAAAAACTCGAAATCTAACAATTCGATAATAATTCATGAAATTGGCACATGTTTTTCCATCTAAGGTGAATTTCGAACATGTCTGAAAGATTTAATTTAACATTTATGATCGTTTGCTATCAGACCCCCAAATAGGTTTTGTCTAAGAACCCTAGAACTCAAGATTCATCAATTCGATGTTATCAACAGAAATTGATCTGGGATTAACCTTAATCGGCCCTCTCTGAAACTTCCTATCTAGTTTAATTTGTTTCTTAAACTAATTTGATCGAAAACCCCCAAAAACCGATTCTAAGATAAACCCTAGAATCAAACTTGAACAATTCGATGTTGTTACACGAAATACAGTTAGGGATAAGTTTAATCGATCCTTTTAGAAGGTTTAGGATAGATTTCTAACCTGTTTTGATGTCGAATTGTAGCAAAACCACTTTCAGCCCTAAGTTCAGCCTCCTCACAATCGGTTCTTTGATTCACGGTCTCTGAGCACGAATTGGTGAGTGAAAAAGCTTCTAATTGTGCCGAATAATGATTAGGAAGCTTCAATTTGTGATGTTAAAGTCAAAATATACAATTTCTAACACCCTAGTTGACGGTTTCGAACATTCCTCATTATTGCATCTTAATTCGAAGAGTTAATATACTAATAACGTATAGAAACCGATTGTAATCATCAATGGGATGATTTACATTAATCAATTTCGGTTATACTTAAGTTTAATGTGGCAATTCGAATTCCATACCCATTTAGTCGAATTTTGACTTATAAAAATCAAAATTGACACTAATAATCACTTACAAGTTCAATCTTCAACAATTTAACACTTAGGAATTTATCTTTCTTAATTCCTAACTCATATAAGTTATTCCGGCTCGACAACATATCATTTCGATCAATAAAGTTACTTTAATAATCCCAATTTATCACTAATTGGACCCATTTAGAACATTGTAAGGTTAAATTAAACTAATTAGATTTCTCAATTGAAATTGGACCTCACTGGGCCTTCTTGGGCTTACCTTGGCCTTCCCTGACCTACTTTGTTCACATTGGGCCTCACTTGCCCCTTATTGGGCCTTACTGGGCCTCTCTTGGCTTATTGGGCCTACATTGACTATGTTGAGCCTAATTGATCTTGTTGGGTCTCCATTGACCTTATTGGGCCTTCCTTGGCCTTGTTGGGCCTTCATTGGTATTATTGGGCCTTGATTGGCCTTGTTGGGCCTGTTGGGCCTGTGATAGCACCAACTCCCGTTGACAAGGTTAGTGTGAAAAGTCGGATTGTCACAAGAACAATAGGAGATTTGCCTCCCCTGGTATACCTTGATTAGATAAACTCTTTTCTGTGTCAAAGAGATGGTTTTCTCTCATAGATTGGCATACTTTCTATGAATGTCAACTAAGGCTCGTAAGTAAATTGCTCTTGGTTGTTCAATCATTTGATAACCAGAGTCACTCTTTGATAAATGATCACTATGAGTCAGACTCACACAACTAACTGTTTTACCTTTTTTTCACTGTTTTCACATTGATTTCTCATCGTGTTGTCGGCTATCTGTTTCCTGTTATTTGTGGGAAGTCAGATCACAACTGAATTGAAATTGTTATTTGTCATGAATACTTGTTATTTCACGGGAAATGTTGTATATTGTAATTCCAATTCTCATTGAAATACATACAACTGTTATAAGTTTTCACAAAATGGTTATCACATAGTAATTATTCACATAGAAATCACACACACACGGTAATGAAAGTACACATACCGTACGGTTGCCTGACGGCCAGGCACTAGTTGTCACACCCATGTATCTGAGCCTGCCATCCATAGGAAGAGCATTCCTGAGGAATCTCCTGACGAACAGAATCAACCCATCTTAGGAGGAAGCCACTGGTTCCATAATAGAGACCATCAAGGACTTTTCTGGCCATGAATTCTGGGGAAATGCCAATAGCAAGCAGAGGAGAAAAGACAAAGAAGTTCATGCAAAGCGAACAAGAAGAGCATATTCTGTAAGAACAATAGGAGATTTGCCTCCCCTGGTATACCTAGATTAGATAAACTCTTTTCTGTGTCAAAGAGATGGATTTCTCTCATAGATTGGCATACTTTTTATGAATGTCAACTAAGGCTCGTAAGTAAATTGCTCCTGGTTGTTCAATCATTTGATAACCAGAGTCACTCTTTGATAAATGATCACTATGAGTCAGACTCACACAACTAACTGTTTTACCTTTTTTTCACTGTTTTCACATTGATTTCTCATCGTGTTGTCGGCTATCTGTTTCCTGTTATTTGTGGGAAGTCAGATCACAACTGAATTGAAATTGTTATTTGTCATGAATACTTGTTATTTCACGGGAAATGTTGTATATTGTAATTCCAATTCTCATTGAAATACATACAACTGTTATAAGTTTTCACAAAATGGTTATCACATAGTAATTATTCACATAGAAATCACACACACACGGTAATGAAAGTACACATACCGTACGGTTGCCTGACGGCCAGGCACTAGTTGTCACACCCATGTATCTGAGCCTGCCATCCATAGGAAGAGCATTCCTGAGGAATCTCCTGACGAACAGAATCAACCCATCTTAGGAGGAAGCCACTGGTTCCATAATAGAGACCATCAAGGACTTTTCTGGCCATGAATTCTGGGGAAATGCCAATAGCAAGCAGAGGAGAAAAGACAAAGAAGTTCATGCAAAGCGAACAAGAAGAGCATATTCTGTAAGAACAATAGGAGATTTGCCTCCCCTGGTATACCTAGATTAGATAAACTCTTTTCTGTGTCAAAGAGATGGATTTCTCTCATAGATTGGCATACTTTTTATGAATGTCAACTAAGGCTCGTAAGTAAATTGCTCCTGGTTGTTCAATCATTTGATAACCAGAGTCACTCTTTGATAAATGATCACTATGAGTCAGACTCACACAACTAACTGTTTTACCTTTTTTTCACTGTTTTCACATTGATTTCTCATCGTGTTGTCGGCTATCTGTTTCCTGTTATTTGTGGGAAGTCAGATCACAACTGAATTGAAATTGTTATTTGTCATGAATACTTGTTATTTCACGTGAAATGTTGTATATTGTAATTCCAATTCTCATTGAAATACATACAACTGTTATAAGTTTTCACAAAATGGTTATCACATAGTAATTATTCACATAGAAATCACACACACACGGTAATGAAAGTACACATACCGTACGGTTGCCTGACGGCCAGGCACTAGTTGTCACAGTCTCTCCTTGTTAAAGAAATTTCATCTAGAAATTTAAGCATCATTGTCGGGTACTACTTCTTACGTAAACAGGTGGGGGTACTTTGCCTTCAAGCGATCCTCACGCTCCCAGGTAAACTCTGGACTGTGTTTGGAGTTCCAACGAACCTTTACGATACGGATACGGCTTCGTTTCAGTCTCTTGACTTCATGATCCATAATCTCTACAGGTTCTTCAATGAAATGTAATTGCTCATCAGCTTGTATTTCCTCGAGTGGTATGACTAATGATTCATCAGCGAGGCATTCTAGAGGTTCGTTACATGAAACAAATCATACACTCCACTAAGTTCATCAGGTAATCTGAGTCTGTATGCCACAGGACCAGTCCGTTATGTTATCTCGAACGGTCCGACATACCTTGGTGCTAACTTGCCCTTAGCCCCAAAACAAACTACGCCTTTCCATGGGGACACTTTCCATTGGAACACTTTCAACAAGGGGATGATGTGACATCCCGACATATCCGGGTTAACCTAGTTAACCAAAAATTAACGGAATCACACGAAATTGCACCATATCAAACTAGAAGGATTAAAATCTAACAAAGCAAGTCTAAAAACACTTCAATTACAAGGATTTAACTTGTAATTAGTTAAAATACACAATTTTGACTTTAAAGTCAAACTTCGTTAGTAAATCATGAGAGAAATTCGAAATTTGAATTAATTCATTGTAATTAAATGAATTAAGCATTCATAACCAGCAAATTGATGATTTATATCATTCATAGAGTGTTAATGATGGTCATAACAAACGAATTAAACCCAAAACGAACCCAAGAGTTGAAACTGTTACTAGTTACCATAGAAATCACATAATTCGATTGAAATTCACACAATTGAACATCCTAAACCCTTAGTCAGCCATCAAGAGGTGCTCTGCATACAACAATTTGAACCAAGAAGGTCGGGATCGAAGATTTGATCCAAGGGGCGGCCGAAACTGTAACAACCGAAAATTTAGCAATCTAAAAATACACGTGCGAGATTTCAGTAACTATTGATGTTTGAAGAATTACGTTATCAAAGAAATAAGCACATTTGATAGTGCTTGAAATCCACGTTGATTTAACAGATGAAATTGTTACAGGGTGATAGTATGCGAGAAATGGTGAATGTGGGCAAAAACCGTGCGCGAAACGGAGTTACGGAGTGCCCGGAATCGCGAAACGAAGATAAAATCGAAAAATGGACGAAAATTGCCTGGGGCGGTACACCCCGAGCCACACATAGAATCTAGGCGATACGCGCGGAAGGAAACGAAGAACCTGGATTTCTGCCACCCGCGCGGTATGCCCCATCCCGAAGCCCCACGTGGGGCGATGCGCCTGACGTCAGCGAGTCGGATAATTGGCTTAAAAAGTCAGTTTTCAACTAGAAGATTTAATTTTTATCTTCTATTCGACGATTCAGTCACCACACACGAAAAATCCACCCTTTAATCCATCAAAACCCAATTTTGAAGGCTTCTCAAAGTTTAGATCGCACCAGGGAACGTTTCTGCATGTCCGGATCATCTTTTTACGCGCAGAACTCTGTCTGAATAGGTAACGGTTCGTTTTAACCTTCTAGATTGATAATGATTGATTAAACCTTGCTTTTGAACGTAATGATATAGTTAGGGTTGTTGATTATTGCCTAGATGATGGCTAGGATTGATTATAAACGAAGAACTCGAACTGTTAACGGGTAAATCCTCGTTTTGATCCGTTGTAATGCCCGGTTTGCATGGAATCATAACAATGGTTATAATGATTTAAACCATTTGATTATGACAGTGTAGGTGATTAGTTTGATTAATCCTTGACATGCAACGTGAAATCCAAGTGTTTCAAACTAATCACAATCATTAACATACTCATTGGAACGATTATCTAATGTTTATGATAACAGGCAGATTAGTATGTTAAACATGGTGATATTTTATGATATCCGGGTAGTCAATAACAAGGATTGATCAATTCTAAGCCATTAATCTGTCTAGGAACCTGTTTTAGCGTGATAATCAACAACATTAACTATTCGATGACTATCAAGGCAATGTCTTTGACATTGGACGTTCAGAAAGATTCAATTAGTAAGTTTAGCAACGCCTAAGATGAATTAATTAATAAGAGGATACGGTTATCTAAGCCGATCAAATAAGTAATCTTTAAGCATAATAAGATTGAAGAGATAAGAATTGTCAAAATAAGTGTAAGCGAAATTTTGAAATAAGGCTCCGAATGAAAGTTACGATGGGTCGAAGTTTCGAGCGGTAATCGTAAATTTGAGCACCTTCATGATAAGATTATATTCATGATAATATATTCATATTAATAGGATATCATTCGGAAGTGAGAAAGTATGGAAAGGAAGAAAGTTAGTAAATTGTGCTTAAGCTCAGGTGAGTTCTTTGTAGCCCTATTTTAAATGTTTTATCATTTTGGGCTGATATGCATGTTATAAAGTTATTGTATGAAGGTGATTCTAACCTGATTAAGGTCAGGTAAAGAATGTTTTCTGATAAAGAATGTTTTCAGGTAAAGAACGTTTTCAGATAAAGAATGTTTCCAAGTAAAGAATGTTTTAAAGTAAATAACGTTTTAAGTCTCAATTGTGGTTGAGAAGTAAATGATTTTAAGAGTCTCAGCTGAGATGTAAAGAACGTTTTAAGTCTCAACTGTGGTTGAGAAGCAAATGATTTTAAGAGTCTCTGCTGGGATGTAAAGAATGTTTTAAGTCTCAACTGTGGTTGAGAAGTAAATGATTTTAAGAGTCTCTACTGAGATGTAAAGAATGTTTTAAGTCTCAACTGTGGTTGAGAAAGAAATGATTTTTAAAAGACTCGACCGAGGTTGAGTAGGAAATGAGGTTTTGCTGGCTGCGGTTGGGCAAAACTTGAGCACTGCGGTGCGAGGAACTGTTTATGATGATGATGGTTTAAATGATTTAAACCATGTTATGCATGAATGATGTATGTAAAGAAGTCTTGTACCGGTATGAGTTGTCAACTTCGGTTGATGGTTAAAGAGTCCTGTGGAAACACAGGCCTGCCGACTGTGTGTCGCCAGTTGAGGAAATCTTATACATGTATAAGTTATCGACTTCGGGTTGATAGTTTAAGAGTCTTGTGATGCACAAGCATGTTGACCTCGGTCAACAGGACAGGCTACATTTATGCACAGTATGATTGATGTTATGATGTCATGTTTGTTATGTATATGAAATATGTTATGCTATATAAAGATATGAATGGTTAAAGATTTTTATAAAAAGTTAACTTAGAACTCACCAGCGAAAGCTGACTTGTTTTAGCATGCATGTCAGGTTGAGCAAGTTATGATAAGGATATGATGGCCGTGGCATAGCATGAGGACTACCTATTCAAGAGCTGGCATTCCTGTTAAGAATAAATGTTATGTAATGATTTCCGCTGCTAAAGTATACGATTATCCTACGGTTTAAGAGCTATGCTTTTGATGTTTAACCAACCGAGGGACTCCCGAGAAAAGGGGCCTCTCAGAAACTCAAGCCATTAGTCGAACCATATCAATTCAACATCAAACCAAGTATTAATCAACTCCTACACAACCTGAAAGTCTCGACTAAGGAAAGCCCTATGTTGATTTCAAGTTCTAGTGTCGAATTTCACAAATTCGACTATTAGGTTCATTACTTAAACCGATTTGGGGATTTCTACTCAAACAGGTTTAGAAATCAAATTAAAAGGTGCCAAAAGCGTCGTGATATCCCATTGAACGAAATCCCTATGTTAATTACACCTAACAATAATGAATTTCGTGACTTTGAATGTTAGTGTTCTTGAACACGAACGTTTCGGGGGTTTCTATTCAAACAAGTTCAAAAATCAAATTACATTATACCATTAGTTTCGCAAATTTCATAATCCAACTTTTCATTTTTTAATTGACCTTGGATCAAAATCCCGAAAATCTCTGTTTAACAAAAACCCCATGATAGTTTTATCTAAGCACATCGAATTGATTGAATTCGAACGTTAGGGTTCATGATACAAAATGATTTGGGGTTTTTAACTCAAATGAGTTTGTTAATCAAATTAAATTGTACAGAAGGATTGGAAGTACCTTGTTTAATGAAAACCATATGATTTTACAGTTCAACATAAACAAATTAAACGAATTTGTATCAGTGGATAAGGGATAAGGTTTGAATCCGTGTAGGTTCATAAAACCAAAGGATTTGACCAAATTAATTCAATTAAACTCACTGATGGACTCGTTTGGATCCATAGAACAATAACCCTATGGTTATGGGTTTGATTGTGAACTAATTGGGGTCCAATTGGAACCCATTGGGTTCGGTTGGATGGACAAAGGGGAACCAAGTGTTTACAATTTAAACAATTAATCTGGGAGATCTGTTACGAAACCCTAGCGGGCTGAGATGGTAATGTACATGTGTGTGGTGTGGGAGGTCGCAGTTTCAAACCTGAGGGCCTTCGGTTTTGCACAAAAACACTATTTTTGGTGTTTTGTCCATAATATCTTCGTGATAACTCCGTTTTGATCCGTTAAAATTGCGTTGAAACCAAAATGGAATCCCGAACAAAATGAAATGATAAAATTTATATTTTGACCAAAGGTCTAATCGCGTATACTTACTTGTCTTAAAATGAAATCGTATATACTAATATGATTTAAACAAATGAATTCGAAACCATGCATAATTTTGTATGTATGTTTTGAACAATCCATGTATACGTGGGTTGACACGTATAGAAATAGAAACGTGAGTTGACAGTACAAATAACACAGCGTTATTGTAATAACACGGATTCCTCGTAGAAGGTTATCTACGCGATTTCATGAGCATTTGATCATTCGATTTGCATTGTAAGGTGCATACAAGACCCCTTTTACTTTTAGTTTTTTGGGGGAGAAAGAATGTGCAATCAAACGGTTTTAGATACATATCACTTGAATTAGTTAGCTATTTATTATAAGTGCGAACATAACACTAGAAGTCCTTACATATCGAACCGTTTAGTTTTCTGTAGTGCAAAGTGTGGTAGTTGAAGATAGATCTATTGGTTTTGACAAGCCTCACTTGGTAGATGGTAGATCTATGCGAGTGTTTAACTGACCCATTCAAACATTACTATTGTTTGTGTTAGACAATAGTGGAAAGGCAATCAACATTCAAACAGTCAGCTTCGGTATCGACCACTTATGTAAATAGTACAAAAAGCTAGCTAACATTAACTGTGCAATTTGTGATTATGTGATCTGCAAACATTACTTACAAATAGTTTGTTCAAGCATTTGTGATTATTTATACAAACATGTGTACACACCAACCTTGTGTTGACTATACTTTCATGTTTTCTTAGGACGCTAAGACACTAGCACAAGCAAGCAGGGACTAGGATGAACTGAGTTTCATGCATTATTTTACATTTGTTTGTTTGAATTGAAACATTGGGCATTGTAATTTATATTTTTGCAACTGTCGTGTTTTGCTTTGGTTTTGCAAATACTTTCGCAACGCTACTTTTGTTTATTATATTTGTGACCGAATTTATGTTTGAAAAACATATAGAGGTCTTTCGCTATGTCTAATGACTTAGATCCTGGTTTTTCATGCCCTAAATGATATAATTCCGTTAGTGGGAAATTGAGGTGTAACAATAAGGAGGAACATTAAGCAGCCATTTTAGGGTTGCTTCTGTCAATGTAAAACCAAACCCTTTCATAAACAAGCTTCCTTTAAATGTGGATGTATGGGGTTAGTCTCCATTCTCTCCCTATATTACGCCACATGCTCTTCAGGATCGATAGTTGTAACAGCAAGTACCAGATCGTCCGGCAAGTCCGTACGGTACGTGTATTTCCTACAGTAACTATGTGTACTTATACGATTGTGAACAGTACTTGTATTAACAGGATCTTAAATACAAGAAATCGTTGTACGTATTTTCGTATAAACTTAAATACATTAAGTACAATGTACATTTGGAACATTTGTTACGTTTATTAAGTGAAAACTTAATTACAGTTAACACAACAAATCACGAGAAACAACGGTACTCAAACAATATTCTGAAAACATATCGGTTGCGATCTGATGTCCACAATTGACAGGAATCAGATGACCGACAAGTCAGTACAAGAACAATGTGAAAACAGGATGGTTAGTTGAGTCCGACAGTGAGGAAACGCAATCCAAACACAATTACAGTGTTATTTCAGAATAACGAACTGACAGTGTGTTTGCGTGGGTGACGATTCACACAAACATATCTGTGAGTTTAGAGTTCTGAAATAATGACTGAAAAGTAGAAAACAAAAGTCAGAAAGCAAAACCATCGTCGTATTCGTTCGGGTGACGATTCGAACGAATTACGCGCGAAGGTGACGCGATCTGACGAAACGAAAACGAAAACACGACACGAACGAAAGTAATTTTATGAAATAAAATAAATAACATTTTACAATTTTGAAACTTATCAAAATAATTAAATTAAACTCTTTTTATTTAAATCCATTTAAAATACGCGTAATTTTCCGGATACGCGACCGAATTACGAACCGAGCTACCGAAACGGACCCGGACACCACACGGGGTATAAAACCCTAAAATGAGAGTGTTTTCTCATTTTAGTCATCCCCAACCTCTCTCTTCTCTCTCTTTTCCGGCCAAGAACACCCACCTCTATGGGAGACCTTCAAAGCACCATATCTCTCTCATTTCTTAACGAAATCGAGTGATTCTTTCGCCCACGCGTAGCTCTCGACGTCCTCTACTCGAAAGTACAACAGATCTAAGCCAAAACTCACTGAAAATCCAGGTAAATGGCTGTGAAAGCTTCGAAAATTAGGGTTTTCAAAGCCCTAGTCGACCACCCTCTCTAAACCGGCTAACCCTTTTTAAAACCCACACCCCACGACCATAATGACCAGCTCTAGTGTTCACCACCCTCGAATACACCTTAGCCTCTTGAGAGGAGAGTTACTTTGGGGCGAAACTTGCGGCGGCCGAATGAAGAAGTCAGGTGGTCGAATGAACCATCCTTTGGCCGAATCAACCAGTTGTTCGAAAGGCCACATTCGCCACCCTTCTCATTCGGTGCTACAGCTATTCGACCCAGCCTTTCGACCAAAACCTCATTCGGGGGATGGCTTCAGTCGGCCCTAGACATTCGCCCCCAAGCCCTTCGACTGATGTCATTCGACTCAGACTAGGTCACACTCGGTTCAAAGGCCATGTGGTTTGTCATTTGCTTGGAAGCTTCACAGATAGAACTACCTTCATTCGACCAACATGACACTTGTTCTTGATGGCTACATCCAACTTAATTTTGTGATAATTTCTTTCACCCAGTAAACCTTTGGCCCAATTCTGTTTAACAGAAGCCCAAAGGCCTGCTTGGCCTAGACATGCGGCCCAATCACATTTCGGCCCAACATCATTTCCCTGAATCCCTAGATTGAGCAGCGCCTCTTAGGCCCAGTAACCTTGACAGGCCCAGTTCGTCCAGCCCACAGCTGGCCCAAGGCAAATACCCAACAGGCCACATTAGCTCTTAATTATCTTGATAACATTGAACAGATTCAACATGCTTTTCTGGCCCAAAAGACTTAGCCACAAACTCCTATTTGGCCCAGTTTATTTCCAATTGGCCCAACAGTAGGCCCAATTTCAGTTTGGTTGGCCCAGGATTGGCCCAACATTCTACTGTCTAGGCCCAAGGTTATTTTGGCCCAAATCTTCTGTTTCAGCCCAGTAGCCCTAGTAGGCCCCAAATATTTAACCAAAAACCTTGTTGTGGCCCATATTCATTAGGTAACCAAGGACAAATTGGCCCACGATCGATTTCAGCCCAAAGGAACCAGGCCCAGGTTGGCCCAAGACCTATTTTAGTGAAGGCCCGAGACAAAACTCATTGGGCCCAGCAATATCAGCCCGAGGCCCACAAAAACTGATTCAAGGCCTATTTTGAGGCCCTTGTCCTCATTTTGGAGCCACTTTGCTATCAACTTGGCCAACAGCCTACTTCTGGCCCATTTCTGAATCCTACAGCTCATTCTAACTATAGGCCCAACAAATCTTGAATGGGCCCACCTTTGGCCCAACAATTTCCCTTGTGGCCCAATGAAGGCCCATAAAAACACTTTAATTCTAGGCCTTGTAACATTTGGCCGGGCCTTTGTATTCCAACAGCCCATATCATTGGCCCACACATTCCAATAAGCCTCATAACCCTCAATTGTTCAAGAACTATTCCAAGGCCCATGGATTTGGGCCCAAGGCCCAACTTGTCACATAAAGGCCCAACAAGTAACTTGGTCACATTGTTCGGTCCATATGCCATGTTCAGGCCCACATGGATTCACTACATTTCATAAGATCAAAATAAGATATGTCAAAAGAATGTTTGCTTAATTAATTAATAATTATGCAATAAATGTTCAAAACGTACAAGATCAACAAAGACGAGTTGGAAACTAAGCACTAAGTCTTTCATCAAAACAAATGGCTTATAACTAGTAACAGATGATAACTTATAATGTCATTGACTTGAATCAAACATATGGGACCGAACAGGGATCATGACCAAGTCTTACGCGTATTAGCCAACTTTAGGGCTAACATCTACATTTACACACACAAAACCCTACAAAACTTATACTTACAAGTCTTAACAACGTGAAATCAATACAGGAACGTGAAAACAAACCCAATTACAACACAGAGCGTGTGCATTCTTTTGTTTAAGCTAAGTCAACTCAACAGCTACAAGGTGAGTTCATTGCCCCTTTTCTAAACATTTTTGTTTTAAAACGCGGGGCTGAGAAGCATGCGTAAACTGTTTTATGTAAATTGTTTACTTGAATGCTTTTATATGTTTTACATGTATAAATGATATCCTAGACTCAGGTTTAGGTAACTGTTACGTACTAAAGAACTATTTCAAAGAACTAAAGATCTCAACAAAGAACTATTTTCAAAGGACTAATTTCAAAGGTCTATTTCAAAGAACTAACGGTCTATTCTCAAAGAACTAACGATCTATTTTCAAAGAACTATTTCAAGAGTGGGATGTCAAAGGACTAACGATCTATTTCAAAGAACTAAGTACAAAGAACTATTTTAAGGGGAAATCTGGGAAATGCTCAAAGATAACATGTGCCAAAGAACTAAAGAACTAAAGAACTATGGACGGTCTAAAGAACTATGAAAGCCTATATATCAAAAGATGTCCTAGCTAGACTGACTGATTATAGGTCACATGTTTGATGAGATTTACAGCTCTCCTTCACTACTAAGTACCTTGATTGACAGACTAGTCTACTCGAGTTGACCAAAGGCCCCAATCATTAGGACTTAGATTTTATTAAATGTTTATTTATTTATTTACTTAAACATTTGTAACTGCTTATACAATTACTATGGTTGATCATGTTGTGTGATGAACTTGTGAAATCAACATGGATTTCAATTGATTGTAAACACAGGGACAACAACAGAAGAACTTATTGTCGCACCCCGAGAAATCCCGTCCCTTCCGGGGCACGAGCGGCGGCAGATTGTCAGGATCGCAGTCTCCGGTCACACAACATGCGAGACCTATATGTCTGATTTCGTACGTACATCCAATAATTTGGATAAAACAGTTTAGTAATATCAGAGTTGCGGAAGTGAAGTATAAATTAACAAAACAGTTTAATCATTCATAGTTGCGGAAGCGTTAAATCAAAATGGTTTTCAAAGCGATACGTGACAATAGTTGCGGAAGCGATTTAAGCTGATTAACATTACATAACAACCAAATGGTAATAAATGTTTGATAAACTAAGACACTTAAACAGATGCATGCGACTCCGGCCTAGCATCCTATTCCTGGTGCGCGTGCCTTAGTTACCTGAGAAAACATGCGAGTAAAAGGTCAACACAATGGTTGGTGAGGGCACAGGTTTGTAATCAGCAGTAAACATCAAAATGTTTAAAGTAAAGTTTGCGGGTCTATTTTTCAATACAATGCAATATCAATTGATAGCTAGTCAATATGTTTTATATCATATGCGGGTTCGCAACCGAAGCTAACATGCTGCCTCCCGCCATATCCATCCAAGATATGGCAAATGTTGTTTGGTCAATTATGCACTGTTCCGACCTCCAGTCGGGGTGGCCATACGGCTCGCAACAGTGGGGCTTGTCAGGCCCAAATAGTACTATTCAGAATTACCACGCTGAGCGCAACGCGCTATTAACGGTTCGAGGTGTGTTTAATGAGGACTTATCAGTTTTGTGGATGTATGCCACACATATGCATATACGATATTAGCATGTACAAAAATAACCAAAAGTGTGTAAGTTGTACAAAAATAGTTGTAAGCAATGTTTTCTCCCCCAAAGGTAGAAATTGTAAAAAGGGGCCGTGAACTCACCTGTTAGTAGTTCCGATATGCGTGAGTGTTCGCGTCTGCGAAAGCTAGCACCTGCTAGTATGCACCTATAACCATATAGGTGTGAGTATGTGTTTTGTGGTGCGTTGTAATCCATACAACTCCAAGTGAGACTCGATGAATCGTTGGTGACACGATTGTTGTGTTTATGTGTCTTAATACACATAAGACACCAAGATGCATCCTATGACTCTAATCACATAAGTTACCATTTTTAGAAAGTTTCCAATTTAGGAAAGTGTGGTTATGAAATCCCATTTCATAAAAGTGCTAACTTCCAAAATGTTTATAAAATACATTTAAACCCTTAGAACATGTTGTTTTCGCATAAATCCCTGTTTGTGCCGTTTTGCCCAAATAAAGTTTCCTTATTTGGAAAGTATCCGTTTAAAAGCTCGTTTTCACAAAACGAAGTTTCCAATTTGTTTAGAAATCATTTTTAAACATATTTCAAGAATCAAAGTTCATCAAATCTTTCAAAAACATCAGAAGCCCTTTTTTAGATTTACAAAAGTTTCCATTTTTAGTAAGTTTCTATAAAACCATGATTTTGACAAAAATCGAATATCAAGATGTGTTTCTAAACACACCCCAATACTCATTTAACAACATCTAGACATGTCTAATCATGTCTAGATCATCACAATCCAAGACTTTGCACATAAAAGTTTCCTTTTATGGCAAGTGTGTCCAAAACATTATCATATCGAATCTAGCTTAACAAAAACTCAATCCTAACATTTCTAAACACCAAAATCAGTAAACCTATAACAATACTCATCAAATCACCAACAATTTCAAGCACGGTAACTAAATGGAGTTGCATGTGGGTATAAACCCATTGCATGTATGATCTAATGCTAGACAATCATTTAAACTACCTTAGATGTGTAGATTCGAGTTGTAGCAGGAGTAATACACTCTGGAAATGGTTGGAGATGATTCCTCAACTTGTTGATAGCCTTCAAGGACTCCTTTGATGCTCCAATGCCTTCAAATCACTCCAAGGATACAAGGATGTGGCTTAGGGGATGTTTGACAGAGGTTTAAGGGCTGATTTCAGGTGATTTCGGTCGCTGAAAGATAGAGAGAAATCGGAGGAAATGGTGAAGGAATCCGACTGAAATGATATGGTTTGTATTTAAAGAATTTTGATCTGCATGGCCTTCGCGTACCGCGGAGAC